>RJWM01017749.1:0-42458 GCA_004363535.1 Dasyprocta punctata | reverse complement strand
TTTTCCTGTATGCTTTGTTATCTTTCATTGAAAATTAGGTGTTAAAAATAGCCGACTTTTCTAGTCTTGGAAGACTGATTCTGCGCAGGGGAAATTCTTTACAAATCAATCAAACATGAAGACCTGCAGTCTTCGTAGCCCTACCCTAAGTTGCTTTTTCTAATGCCCATTTATATTTTGTCTCCTTTTAAATATCTTTACTGACCTGAGAATCCTACTTATGCTTGCTCCACACCCTGCCTTGGTGTCCTTAGCCGCTCTGTTTAACTCCTCAGTTGCTAATGTCTCACCTCAGGCATTTATAAGTCTGTAATTTTCTTGCAGTTTTTGGAGACAAACTTGCTACTTCACATAACTTTCTTCAATATAAGATTCCACGGCTTTTGGGTGGCAATGTCCAAGCTGAAGGACTCAGAGATGAATCCCTCAGGTATGCTATGGATAGGGTGGGACAACGCAACTTTGCTCCTCTGTGCTATTGGTTTGTGTGAGGTGACTGGGGCTCAAGCCAGCACTTTACCTAAACCATGCAAGCCAGGAGTTGGTACAAGGGAAAGTGAAGTGCCACAGATTATCCTGCCATTTGACTGTGGCCTCTCCTTTACTGGAAATTTGCTTCATTGTTGTAGTTTTTTAAAACTGATTTTCAGAGCTCCTATAAAATTATTTTGGGCAGTTTCTAGCTGATTATTTAATATTTTCATGGTGAAACAAGGGCCTGAAACTTTGTAGTCTATCTTCTTGTTGACATCAAATCCAATTGTTATATTTTAGTTCTAAAATGTCCCACCAAAGTGTCAGATGGGGCTTTCAAAAAGAACTGGGAAATGAGAGGGCTAACCTCATGAGTGGGTCCATCTCTAGATAACTATAGCTGAATGGGTTATTAGGAAGTGAGACCCAGTAGTCACTTAGGTGTTACAGGCAGCTGAGTTAGATAGAAATAATATAGGCAGTCAGACAGGGCTAGATCCACCAAGGAGCCAGTGCTTAAAGACCAGACGTCTTACAATTGTGGGGCAGATAGACACCTCTGCTGTGGGCCAGATCTCAAGACAAAAGATAAAGCAAATGCATTCACATAGTTCCTAAGGATAAACATCAGTGACTGATATTCTAAATAGGTCTCTATCACCATGAGGAAGCCAGAAGGAGCCACTCATCCAACCTCCTACAGGAAGAGCCCCTGCTCTATATGCATGCCCGCTTACTACATGACTCACTACCCCATTTTCCCCCTATTTAATCAATTTTACCTGAGCAATTATACTTGTGGTCTTATTGGTTGACCAAAGTTCTCTCCCACCTCAAGCTCATCTTTTGAGTTTCCATTTTTTCCCCACCTTGGGTCTGCCTCAGTTTTGGGTTTTGTTGTATAAAAATCCCTAGAAAAAGCAGAGTCCTTGGCAACCCACTTGGGACCCCTTTTGTCTCTCTCTCAGACAGAAACTTTCTTCCTCTCAATAAATGTATTCTGCTCTTAACTCTCATTGATACTAAAATTCATTTTTTGATGTCAGAGAACACGAACTTGTACCAGACATCTAATAGGTTGGGAGTTTCTTTTCCCTATATCTGGGTACACGACTTCCAAGGGTGCTTACCCAACTCTTCTCTCTTATTTTCTTTCTGCTTTCTGGTAGCTCATAAGATGAGCTGCTCTCTTCCATCATGTTCTTCTGTGATGCATTTGCCTTGGAGCCAGTTAACAATGGACTGAGTCCTCTGAAAGTGTAAGATAAAAATGAACCTTGCCTTCTTCACGTCGTATATGTCAGGCATTTTATCCCAACAATGGGAAGCTGACTCATACACTCACCCTTTTTGATGTAATGGAAACTTGGATCAAAATACATGATATGTGAGAAATGCTGTATGTTCTTGCTGGTGAAAACTCTCTGCCAGGCTGGGAACTGGAGTGAATGCTCTGGACATCAGTAGCATCCTGCCATTCTTACTTCGAACCCTATAGGAAACTCTGTGAACTGGAAGGGCCAAAGCAGTCTCAAGAAGCTTTCCTTTGTCAGGCTTTATATTTCCCAATTAACATGTACTGCACACTTTCTGTTAAAGATGAAAAGATTAGACAAAGTTGGCTGCCATTGTAATTGTTTCCCTGACCTTCTTCTGAACACAGGAAGTAGCACCATCAGTTCAGATTTATGTCAATTTACAAACCAGAGTAGATTATTGCCTACTAGGTATATTGCAGAAGAATTAACTTTTAATTGAGGCGACCCAGAATAGGAAGTTGTTTCAGCAAATACCTTCTGCCCCAAGAAACTGCCTTTTAATGACCAATTTCCTTTTATGTCAATTCAATGGACGTGGGTAGGTTCAGGAATCTTTTACACACCTCCGATGCCGGAGAGGAAAGGCAACAAAAAGAAGACATACTAATTCAATTTGCTTTTGCAACAAGGAACTGAGAATGCCACAAGTCTGCTAAAGAATGTCAGATAGGGAAGGACACATTATGCGCTGTTAAATAATGGAACATCTGAACAATTGAGCTCTTGACCTTGAAGTTTCCTTATTACAGAAGCACTTATCCCTCTAAGATTTATAAAATAACTGCAGGCACAGGTTCATTAGAATTGCTTGCCACTGATTACAGCAGTTGTATGTCTGTGTTTCTCCTGATTTTGGAAAATAGATTTCCTGTTTCTCTTGGATTTATGAACTCTGAAAAATGCTGATACCTGTAGTGCCTGTTTGAACACTGATAATGACTGTTAGTAATAACTGTGCATGTTAAAGGAAGAAGAAGATGGTGTATTGCACTTGCAACACAGGTTTAACAACATGGGTTATTCAAAGACTAACCATTGAAAGATTAGTGTTCCCCTATGTGACTTAAAGAAAGTAAAGCAATGCACAAATTGAAATGAAAATGGTCTACTAAAGGAAACTATTGATAAATATACTCATTAAACAAAAAGGGAGGTACCATGTATGAATATATGTAGGGGTAATTTTGCTTTGATTTCTTCGTAATGAAATGTAATTATTAATTTCTTCTCACTAACACATTTGCTTAGATGAGGGAGGAATAGATACAATAGAGGATACAGTACATTAAATGAGTTCTTTATTTTAATAAATATTTAAAATACAAGTTTCAAAAAGCTATATGTAAGTCATAATGAGGTAGATTATGAACCATTAATAGCATTTTCATTGGAAATATTTATTTAAAACTATTACATGGATAGAAATAAATATCCTTTTGTGTCAGTCATGGCAAAGACACTCCAGAATTATAGTACAAATTTTCATTGTTTGAAAGAAATCCTAAACACATGCAGATGTTGGCAGATAGAAAGTTTCAGAATGAACCATATTAACCCCACCCATCTCCTGAAAAATTGTTTTATTTTGCTATTCCAAAGAGCAGAGCCTTTTTTATTGGTGAACATAGTCATCATTACAATAGCTAAACATACAGGGAACATGCCAGAGTGGAAAAATAAACATCAATTTCCTTGCTAAAATCAATAAGAACATCTATGTCATTTTGCAAAGGAAAATCAGTGACCTTTAGGAGGGAGTGTTTCATTCCAGATTGTAACTACTTCTTTCTTTTAATCTCACATTACAAACGTTTAGGTTTGAACAAAACAACACGTGGGAGAACAGGACTATGCTTCAAATGTATGTCTGTGTCTTGGAATCTGAGGCATCAGAAGACCCAAAAGTCAGTGATCCACAAACATTTGCAAACATGCATTTGGGTACTGTTAACTCAGTCTTTCCTGCCTCCCTTGCCCAAGTAGATCCCTGGGTTAGGAAATGAGAAGGATTCACAATGCCACTAATTCAAACATGTGTTTGGTTCTCTCCAAAGTTTTCATAGCAAGATTTCTGAGCCTTGTCGACTGTCAACAGGCAATTTCTGTAAAAGAAAACTTATCTTTGATTAATTAGCCTTCATAATTTCTTATTAATGTTCAAGTCCAAGTACTCTAAGAATTTTGACTGTTCCTTTCTTTGCAGATCAGGGTTTTTGCTCCTCATATTCAGGAGAGCTGTTAAGGAAATACAATGCTTTTTTACGAGTCCCAGGTGAGTTATTTCAACCCAGTAAGGTTATATGCCGGAAGCCCCTGGTGGGAACCCTTGCTTGGCTATCATGCAGTCTTTGATCTTCTCCTTACTGCTCTGCAGGAGAGAGGTCACTCCCAGCTCCTGCTGACCCAGCTGTGTTCTCAGCCCTAGCACTATTTTGATACCTGTGGTTTCCTTGGCCTCTTGAGGTAAAGTGCTGGTTGGTGGGGAGGGTGAAGGCACAAGTGGACCCGGGAGTTGTACTTGAAGTATGGAATTGAAGACTGGGAAGTCAGAAATCTCAGACCCAGGTTTCTGACCCCTTGTCTTACAACCTCATGAGGTTTCAATTCTACCAACCCGGAGTGTGCCTGTTTTTTGCAGAAATTTTAGACCAGAGTGAGCTAAGTCTCATAGCTCAATAAAATAGAATAGTCAAGTTAATAAAACTGAGCATGAATAATAATAAAAAATGAAATACATTTAAAGTTGACCAATCAATCAAGCCTTTGAAAAGGTGGTAGAGTACCTACATGTTCATTTGTACATCTATCCATCTGTGAAATCTAAACCTGTCTCAAGAAGATATCACCAAGATATAATAAGTAGAGTTAGATGAACTCAGCATAATGCCAGGAAAGTGTTTTGTTGTTGTTTTTCTTTGCAGTAAGTCGAGTAATACCTTCAGGTTTTATTTATATGTGCTTGACATGGAATAAGCTTTCTCAGTGTTGCAACCTGGGGCAGTTAATAGAAGCCAACTGGAGACAGAAATCCAGCCAGAGAGGAAAGGGAAGATTTCTTAATTATTTCCAGTGCTCAGGCAGAGTCATGGACATCAGGAAATGGAAGTTAGATGGTCACCTCACATTAAGATGAATGATATCTTGGAAACAGAGACAAGGTTATTTTATTTCTCTTTGGATACATTGGTCTAAGTTAGTAGAAATTCCAGAATTTTCAAATTAACATCTTATACCTTTGCAGTGATTTCTAGAAACCACAGCTTCAGTTCGTTATCTTTTGAATGCATTCATGGCTCTGCTGATTTTGCAACTCTGGAAACTCATCACAGAAGAAAATACGTTGTCTGAGGGGAGTTAGGAAACCCCTAGATGGTTTCACAGGGCGGCACTGCAAGAAGAATGCAAAATTGTTTTTTAAACATATTTTTTTAGCTTCAGAAAGTTTAGTGGTAGCAAGTTTTCATTTAGCAAGTTGGTTTAAGTTTCTTTCACTGACAGTAAACAATTTTCAGTTGTTTACCTTCAGCCTTTGAATTTCTAATACCAATTTTGAATGCTTTCTGAATTCTCCTCAATGCTGTGTGTGTCCTCTCTTCATTCATTCATTCATTCATTCATTCATTCATTCACTCATTCAAACATACCTATTATACATTTCCTTTGTCTAGAACAAAGATCTTCCAAGGCCACTGGGCTGTTGGAGAGCCTAATGTCCATGAAGTTTCAATCACAACACATATATGAATAACAATAGGAGGGTTTGAAGTACACACTTAGAACTGGAGGAATAAGGGCAGCCAGATCAAAAGGAGAAATGAAAATGCAGATGAATCCTGAAGTGTGCAAATCCAGTTTGGAAGATTTCTGAAGGAAAACAGAAAAGAAAGGAAAAAGAAAAGCAAAACAAAAAATGCTTATTTTGAATTCCCCAGAGCAACTGGAGTATGTTTGGTAAGAATTGGACTGGTGCTTGTTGAATGAATTCCAGACAATAAAATGTTAAAAGGCAACAGACCATAAACTGCTGTCCTGTAGGCTTGTCGCTGGGACAGACTGAATTTGGAATGTTTTGACAGAAGGTTAAGCTCTGGATGATTCTTTTGTTTCCATCCTTCATCTATTTTCAGCTATTTTCATTACATTACCCACATCTCTCAAGAGTTCAATTCCTTCTACTTTTGTTTCATTGTTCTAGACAGATTTTTGTACTTTAAAAATGCTCAGCAGAGTGCTTTTATAATTCACTGTTTTTTAAGTATGATTAATTTTCACATTTCTGACTGGTTTAGTCTTTAATCTGCTACATTCTGTGAGCAGAAAAACACAGTAACAATGGATACATGAGGTTTTAAATTTCAAGAATTAGAACCACGCTGATAGCTCAGCAGAAGGAAGAACTATCATGTACACATACACTCGCACAAACACACATATACTCATACATATTCTCGAATGTTCACACACATATGCACAGACACATACACAGACACACTTGCATACATCGTTAATGTATTTTATGGAACTCTGCAGGTATCTAGATCCTGATAAAACCAAGCAGGAAGCAAGCAGGGGAATCTAGCAGCAAACAGAGGAGATCAGTTCTTCAACCCCCATGGGTTTGCCTGATCTACGCTTTCCCTCAAGTTTTGGGAACTGAGTTTTTTTTATTCTCCCCAAAGCATTTAAAAATTATTTATAAGATAAAGTGACTTATTTTCCTTAACACTGCTATATTTGTGACTTGGCAAAGAGCAGCTCTTTGGAGAAGGTTGTTGAAATCCACTTGTAAAGGTCCTCTTAATTGGTTCATCCTAGCAAATGCAATGATTCTTTCTAGTATACTTACTCAGTGACCTTAGGGATTTTATTATATTTCTACCAAGTACATCTCAATCTGAAAGGTTTAAATATAGTTCTTTACATGAAAGAAAATCCCTTACAATACAGTATTTTCTTTTTTTCTAGTGCTAAGTGAAGAGAACAGATGAAAGTGACCAATTACTTTTTTTTTTTTTTTGCATTGGACAAATTGTAAGGTAAAAGAAAATTGTTTAAGTAGATAGCAGAAGTATAGTAGAGTTGAAAAAGAGACAGGTTTGGTAAGATGAATTTTTTAGCTCTGTTTTCAGGAGGAGCATTTAGGTCATTCCACCACCTTTTCTGCTTGTTTGAAAGGGGTCTGCATATGACTCTGCCTTCCTTTTACTCAAAAATTCTTTGCAAATATTTAGCTTCTCACCTTAAATCCCCTCTCGTCCTCTCAGAACCTGATCTCTGCTTTCACTCGTCAACCAATGTGTTCATTTATGGAGGAAAAAGACCAACAAAGAGATAAAAGTGTAAGCATTACTCTTTAAAGACAGATGAATTCATCTTAGTGAGTAAATAGTTCTGAATTTTGGACAACTGCCTTCCCACAGATAGCAAATTAAAGGAACAATTTCCTTTTTTTTTTTTTAATAAAGAAGAAAGAAGCCTCTACAAAATATCATACCTTGCATTCCAACCTAAAAAGCTACAGTGGTATTATGAAGAAACAGCCCAGTGTGATTAAAGAATCTCAGGGATCTTTGGCAAAACTTGGAAGAAAGACAATGAAAAATGAAATGATCCCTGGATCGATTATTCTTGGTGTATACCTCACATGGAATTTTTGCTTTTTTCCACACTCTTGACTCCAACTTTTTCTAATAGTTCCCCCCCCCTCTGCCCCATCTACTTTCATATAGCAGAACCTTGTCATCCTCAACCTGCCCCTCTTTGTCTGATTTTTGGTACACAGTGTCTCCCTCACTCTTCAGTGATAGAATTGTCCTGTGTGAGTGCTTCACTCAGTTCTGCCACAGAACATCTACCCATGCCTCTACTCCCAGCCCTGTGCCGCTGGCTCCCGACCATTCTTTCTGTACCTCATCTCTTCTCTGAGCTCAAGATCCCTGCTTCTACTTTTCCTTATGCGAATCTCAACTTACTTCTCTCTCAGACAACTTGTATTGAATGCATCCTGAATAGTCTCCTGCTGCCTCCCATCTACTCATACACCCGTCTGTGGCTCCTCCTGCATAAACTCCCCTGGATGATGGAATTGTGTTGCCTCAGCATCTCCTTTCACATCATCAGTCTCCTCACCCAGTCAGCCAGGACTCCCTTGTCAGATCTACTTCCTGAATAGCTGCTTGGTCTGTTTCCTCTTATTCCCTGACCACTTGACAGCTGTCACCAGACCGCTGAAGTAGTCTCCTGTCTGGTCCTTCTCCAATCCTCCTCCAAAGAGATAACAGTCTTATTTTTAAGTAGAAAAGTGATATTACTGACATAATGAAAAAAAAAAATCTTAGAGTGGTTTTCAGTCACCCAAAAACCTAGGGAAAAGAAAACATTTTAACCTGTCATATATGAACTTTCACACTCTGGCTGCAGTCTGGTTGACCAGTTTTGTGTTCTACAAGGTCTTCCTCTGAAATAAGTAAAAGCTGGCAGGATCGTTGTGATTCCTTGCCAGTTCTTCAGGTTGGAAAGACCTCACTTTTTTCTACCTGATTAAGCCTACTTGTTCAGCAAGACTCAAGGGAAGGTCTATCTTGGTGAGGCCTTCTTCAAATTGCTTTCATTCCAGAAGTACTGGACCACATTTCTGATACGACAGTATCAGAAAATACTCAGTATGTCTCACGTAAAATGAAGGAAGCCTGGATTTGTAACCTATATATTTGGTGTAGATTCTTGGCTGGGACATATAACATCTTTGAAACAGATTTGATAATAAACCACCCAATAAATTTACAAAGATGAAATAGAAAAAATATGTGAAGGGACTACGTAGAACATAGCATTTGAAAGTATGTTATAGTTTACTGTCCCCAAAGGTTGGGCAAGAATAAATCTGATGTTAGAAATTCATTTAAGAATCAGAAAACAGATGAAGTTAGGTTTTGACTGATGGCGAAGCATGTCTTTTCCTCACCCAGGTTTCTTTTGGAAGAGGGATTCCCAGTTTTCTGTGGTTCTTTACTTGTTCTAACTTGAGAACATGGAACGAATTATCTGATGGGGTCATTTCGGAACAGTACTTTGTGTGTGTTCTGAGCTCACCTTTGCCCATTTTTGCTGGGGAACCTCTCTTTGTAGGGAGGGTGAGTTTTCTTTTGCTTCTTCAATGATCTGGCTTGGCACAGGCTGGGCTCCATGGAGGAGGACCTGCACACTCATCCAGTAACCCTACAGCCAAATCCTCCAACATTCAGCTGATGAGTTACACAGGTACTAATGTGGTTTAAAAATGTACTTTCATTTATTTTCAACTTGCTAGAATCCAGTGAGAAAGTAGATTGTTATTATTAGGGTGTCCCCTTGGAAACAGTAACTGCATTGTCCCTACAGAGTTTTGATTAATGCAAATATTGATGACCCATCATAATGTAAGTGATCACAGAAGTATTTGAATGATTCTGTGCTCTAAATAGTCAGCGAATGGTATGAAAACAATGAACAGTATGAGGCAAGCCCTCTAAATTAGCTATTACTGCCATGTATCATTACTAATAATGAAATGATTTGATCCAGCTTGTGTCTTTGATTTCTGCCTTTCTGGTTTGTGTGTTTCACTTCTTTATGTCAGACTTTCACTTGGTGGCCTTTTGATCTCTGTGTTTATAATGGTTGTTTCCTCCCAAAATTCATGGGTTGAAATTCTAACCCCAATGTGATGATATTAGGATGTGGGATCTTTGGGGGCGGGTTAGGTCATGGAGATGGAGTGTACATGGGGTTGATACTTTTATAAGAGACAAGAGCATGACATCTGCTCTTGCCCTTCCATGTGCAGATACAATGAGAAGCTGGGCATGCCCAGCTCAGAGGAAGGCCCTCTCCCGAATCAAACCACCCTGGTACTCTTGAGCTTCTAACCTCCAGCACCATAAGAAATACATCTGTGCTATTTATGTGCCGCTGTAGTCTAGGTAATCTGTTATTGCAGTCTGAAGTAAGACACTCTTTTCTCTTCCCTCCTTTTCTTCTCCTTTCCTTATTCCAATTGTGTTCTTGATTAAGAATGAGGTGATAAGCTTTGGTCAAGGGTCTGTTTGGCTTTATGATTTGTCTCCTAAATTGACTCTACACTTCTCTATTGATGTGTGAATTTTTTATCTTGCCAAGCAGCCAGTTTTACAAGGCTTTTGAATCAAAATGAACCTAAAATAAGTTTATGTGACAATGATTTGTATTCTGATTCTGATTTTTTGATTACATTGTTCATGATCATTTTGTGTTACTATTGTATACTTTGGAAATTAGAAAAGTATTTTGTCTCTAGCAGAGAGAACACATAGTGATATCTTGCAGGAATGACATAATTTTCAATTTTTACTATTTGTCACAGACATGTAGCATAGGTAAAAATCAAGTGAAAAAGCAAGCTATAAAATTTTGTGTTTAAAATTTTTAAAATGGCTGACTTTACTGTGATAACTCCTTCTTATTATCTATTTTAATTTTTATTATTCCTATTATTGTCAAACACTTTTTATGTGGACTATTGCCTTTCTAGGCTTGAAGAGTCATTTAGTTTCATGGAGTGTCAGAAAAACATTTTTATGTCATTTACCATATTTTTGTTTCATTACTGTTGTTATATACTTGACTCTTTACCCTATTAAAGTCTACTCATACCCTCCTGGAATAAGAGACATTGTCATACTCATCACTGAAATTCCCACAGTGCTTTGAATATATGAAAGTCTCATTTAATATTCGATGAATTGAGTATGAAATCCTATATTAGATTATAGAATTAGTAGATATTAGAGCTACTGAATTTGTATATTTTTTAAACCAGTAATTCTCAACTGGGGTTGATTTCATTCTCAGGGTGATATTTGTCATAGATAGACTGTTTTCATTGTCACAGACACATGTGGGGTGCAATGGCATTTAGTGGGTAGAGTCCCAAGATGCTGTTCAACATGTTACAAGACACAGGAGAACTCCTTACAGCAAAGAATTATCTAACCTAAATATCGAAACCAATGAGGTTGAGAAATCTCATTTTAAAGCAAAACTATTTTCCACAAGAGTACCTATCTAGGCCAATACAATACTATACTGCTAATAATAAAGAGAAATATGAAATAAGTATCATTTAAATGAATGCAGCATTTCATCAGAAAAGTAACTATTATCTTAGGGGATTTCTGAAATCATAAATTAGTCTGAGAATTTTCCTATAACTATTTTTCATCCTGGTGTGAATTTTATTAACCTCATAGCTCTTCTCAACTTACACTGTAAGTTCAATAGAGGAATAGTTCACTTGCTTTAAAATTTGGTTTAATATTTCATATAAATGGCAAACAGATACCAACTTTGCATACATTTTTAAAAGGTAGTGTCAATGTTTTCCATAGCCAGTGTTTGACTTTTATAAATACAATTATAGAATAAAATATTCCTTTGAGTATATTTAGCTTTTTATTATTTAAATATTATTTTGCTGTTGAGGAATTAAATATCAAGGGCATGCTAAAGATAAAGATGTAAGGAATAATACTCTTTGCTTAAGACCTAAGGTAACATTTTACTACCCCTTCAGTCTTTGACAAATGACAGTACTGGGAAAAATATGCACCAATGTTAGGTCAAGAAACAGGCACAAAACCATGGCAAGATTTACGCATACTAGAGAAAGGATTTATTCCTTTATGCCCCTCCTTCTCTGTTACCTTTCTTTTCAGTTGCTAAGCATGGGGCATGGTTTGCAAAGTAGGTTATTTGGACTCAAGGGCTCTACAGTCCAGTAGAATTTCAGGGACTGCTAGAGGTGTGGCAGTTATGCTATCTGCCTGCTAAGACATTGTGTTGTATTGCATCTTCAGATGCTGAGATCACACAGGAGAAAGGAATGGGAATTGGCTTTGTACATGAGTTTTCACCTTATTCAATAGAGGAAAGCTTCACTTGCTTTAAAATTTTGTTTTAATGGTTTTGACAAAAGGCAGGGCACACAGTTCTGCTAGTCTTCTTTATTTTAAAAAAGCAAAACAGAAAAAAAGATTGAAACGATAGAGAATTTTTAAAAAAGTAGGAAATTAACACTAGTTAATATATTACATAATTGTTAGAAGTAGTCTTCTTTATTAAAGATGATAACACCTACAAGAGGTGAGACTCCAGTTTGAGGGTCAGATTGAATTATGCATGTGGCTTTTGAAAGCTAATACACTATAAAATGGTATGAATTATTGTTTAATTACTATCCATTTGAGTTGAAGGAGACAAAGCTTTGAAACAATTTTAGAAATCTTCTCTTTTTCTTAAATTATGGCAATAAGCAGAATTTTCATGCCGGAGGATCCCGGGAGCGGCATCATTGGGTCACAGCCTCGAAGGCAGAGTTAAGTCGTAAGGAAAAGTTGATAGCAAATGTGCTACCCTCAACCTCTTTTCAAAACTTCAAAAATCAGACTCTAATTACAGATATCTTTTCAGATTGAACCACCACTAATTTAACCAAAACCATGTGTGTGTAACAAAAGAACTCGTAAAAGGAACATTTGAGGTTTCACATGGATTTCTGCAAAAGACAAACACAGTAAAATCACAGAATTGGCTGATGGGCACTCTGCTGTACTAGAGTTATAAAGATTTTTATTGAATCCTTGTGGCTTATAAGATCCATTCATCCTTTAAGAGAAACTAAAGGTCTTAATCCACAGAGAATCTTTCCACTGCTTACCAGAGAAGCAAACCCTCTCGCCTTGAACAGAACGGTTTAGAGCTTTCTGGAACCCAGTGCGATTCGCACGTCTGAGCCCCATTGAGCCCTGTACGGTCAGATGTACTGTGGGGACGTGTTCGCTCTGTCACACAGTGTGTGAGCACTTAGGACTGGACTTGCTGAAGTCTGTTTCTGATTAGAAAATGGCCCATTTTCCAGTTCTTATCCTGGAAAGATGCCTGGTAAATAACGCCAGGAATGCTAAAAATACAGTCACCAAACAATCTGAGTTGAGTTGACTCCTATTCAAGGTGAATGTAATCAAGAGGTTGCTTATTAACTAGAAGAACTGGTATGTGGAGATGCACCCTGAGACTCCGGAGAAAAGCCCTCCATGTTTTTGGGGTGATACTGAGAAAACATTGAACTCAATAAGCACTTCCTCTTCCCTGGTAAATCCTGGTGACACATCTCTATTTCCTTTGCCCCTTCCTGTAACTGTTAAAATAGTCAGGGTCTGTTGTATTACAGGGGAAATGAGGAGGGTCACTGTTATGATGAATATGCACTGGGTATGGAATTGCTGTAATTGAAGGGTTGGGAAATGGTAACTTAGCAGTTTTACTTAATTCTTTTGTAAATTATGTGGATCCAGAATATCAGAGCCTCAATGCTCAATCACAGCACAACAAATTCTGCTGAAACAGAGGTTATAGATCTATACAAGAATACTATTATTTATCTTTTTTACCCATTTCCATAAGATACAATGGGCTAAAAATAAGTTTTTACTAAAGGTACACAATATGATTATTTGATGATTACCATATTCAAGTTAAGTCACATAGTCATCATCTTGCAGTTAGGTCTTTATTATTCTAGGTGAGATGAGATCACTTACAATCTAGTCTTTTACAAAATCTTAAGTACACAGCAAAGTAGTATCAACTGTAGTTATCAGACTTACTGAAGTTTTCGTTTTATAAATTCAAGGTATTTAAAGGGTACTATTCTATTCTTTATCATCCAGATTCTTCTACACTGATAATAAAAGCAATTGGGAAGACACCATCTCTAATAATTACTAGGTTATTTGATAATGTGCATACTAGATATTACATGGGATAATTATCATTTTTCTAATAAATGATTTTAGTACTAATGAATTGAGAAATATCTGAGTAAAGGTAGGGTAAAGGTAGAAAAATAATTCAGAATTCAACATTCTTCTAATATGTAGTAAAATAAAAGCAATAACAAAAATCACCATCAATTAAAGTAGGAAAAGTATCTAATTTGATTGTGAGCAATTTCTAAAAGTCACAGCTGAGGAAAGAACTCAAAATGATTCTTCCTAGGTTTAAGCAGTAACCTGACCAAGAACCAGAAAAAAATATCAATGAAAGAATGATAACCAGCAAGATCTTGTGAATATTTATTAAAATCCTTTAATTTAGAGAGATACGGGCCAACAAAATGAGAAGGAATCCCTGGGGGACAGTTTTTAGAAAATTTTTGGCATGTAACACCCACCACCCACTGTAGGGCCGTACTAAAGACAGGGTAACCATCAGAGTCACAGCTTTCTGACGCTGTGTGGAACCAGGAAAATGGGAGCTGCCTACATTCACAGTGGACAGGATTAGCCCCTACACAGGACTTTAAGTGGAATTTTGGAAGAGAAAGCAGAGTTTGCTTTCCCTGTCATGAGTGTCCTCGGCCAGTTAAGTACCTGTACTGAACAATTGGCAAACAGTACCATAAAACGGTAAACAGAGTTCCGCTTCTGACCTTGAAGTGTACTTGGATGGGCAAAGACAACCCATCTCATGTGAATAAGGAGGGAATGGCAGAGAATTGAGGCAGATTGTATTAAAACTCATAAGAAGGATGAAATATCTTGCAGAAGCGAGGTGGGAAAATTGGCAAGGCAAATATGTAAGCATATTACATCAAAATGGCTATTTATTTATTTATTGTTTGTTTGTTTGTCTTTTTGAGACAGAGTCTCACTATGCAGTTCAGGCTGGCATTGAACTCACTTTGTGGCCCAGGCTGGCTTCAGCTCACAGTGATCCTCCTGCCTCAGCTTCTTAAGTGCTGGAATTACAGTTGTGTGCCACCACACTCAGCCACATTAAAATGTTTTAAAGGGTAAAGGAAAGAAAGGAGGGAGGAAGGAAGGAAATAAGGAAAGAAAGAGAGAGGTAGGAAGAGAGGGAGGAAGAAAGAAGGAAGGAAGAGAGGGAAGGAAAGAAAAAGACAGTAAGGGAAAAGGAAAGGGAGGGAAGGAGAGATAAAAAAAAGGAAAGAAAGGAATGAGGAGGGGAGGAAGGAAATAGTATGAATCATAAAATGTATTCAGTTTGAAAGGAAATGCAGGTCAAGAAAAAGAAGCAGATTTCTCACAAGTGTCAGGGAAAAATTGAATAGAAAGATACATTCAATTAAATAGGCCTTAAATTTAAAAAGCGAGTAACGTCATGAAAATGAAGACTATGGAGTGTAACAATAAAATGCAGAATGAGAGCAACACTACACAGTAAAACGGTTAATCAGAGAAAGGAAGGGAAATGCATGAATGATCAGGTATACTTATCTCGTTTTGGTATGAAGGTTATACAAATCTCATTAAATAAGTTGAGGAACATTCTCTAATTTTCTGTACTTTGGAAGAGTTTTTACAGAAATAAAATTATTTCCTGTTTGAATGTTCCATAGGACTTGCTTCTGGGTTTGGTGGTATATTTTAAAGTATTGATTCAATTTATTTAAAGGGTATAAAGCTATTTGACCATTTTCTTTGTTCAGTTTTGATTAATTATACTTTTCCAAGAATTTGTACATTTTGCCAAATCATCATAGCCAATATATACTTACATGTTCTTTTTAATTTTTTGCCAGTGTTTTCAAAGAACTCAAATTGGCTTTATTTTCTCTATTAAATTTGTATTTACTATCACAAAAACATTCTTTATCTTTATTTTTTTTGTAGGTTCCTTGAATTTACTTTTTCATTAATTATTCACATTGAAAATATTTATTATATTTTTATCATGTTTTTCCTCAATTATCATTTAAGTATATATATATTTTATTTAACTTAACCCTATTTTACAAGTTTTATTGAGTTATTATTACTGTTTTAAATATCTTAATATTTCTTTTTTCCTTTGAGTTATGAGTAATTTAGAATGTGCTTTAAAACTTTCAAATAGGAAGGTATACTTATTTTCATGTTCAACACTAATTTCTAGTGGTCTAAGGACATAATAAATAAGTGTACTGGTTATCTTTCCTGTGTTATCAGATAGGGTAAGGGCCAGCTGTATTTTTCAGGTTCTTATTGTCTCATTCAATGAAATGACCAGGACAATTGGTGGATGTGAAAGCTTATTGCTTATTTTAAGGCACAAATAGGAAGAAAAGGAAAAGGGAAAGAAGCACATAAAATGTGCTTAGGAAGAAAAGTGAACTTCAAAAGAAAAACAGATGATGCATCCTGCAAGCAGAAAGGTTCACTGCAAGAACAAGAAGGGAGTAATGCAAAGTCAGTCACTGCCGACATTTTAAGGTCTTTGATAGTTGACCCAGGTGGTTCCACATGAGCGCATACTAGAAGATTGATATCAGGTGCCAGGTTTGATGTGTTATTGTATCAGAAGGTTGGTACCAGGTATAGGGCTTGGCCTGATCCCATGTCAGGCTTGGACACTGCTGTTCTGTGCCTGTGGTTAACAAGTCTCCTCAAACAGTAGGTCATGCCCAACTGCTCCAGGCATGACACCATGACCTAACATCTTACTACCCTGGGACAGAATATCTGACCTCCACAATTTATCCCTGTTTATTTTATTTTTTTAATTTTATTTTAAAGAGGATAAAACCCAGGAAAATAATACAGAATAGCACCAATCAAAAATAAATCAGCATAAGTGATAAAGGACTTCAAAACCTTACAAAACCAACAATAGTTACCAGAACGCCTTTTGTTGTCTTCAAAATAGCTGCATATACTTTTGGACATAGTAAAAATCAAAAAGAACAGAAGAGAAACAGTAAAGCCAAAACAGTGAATGCAATAAAGGACTTCAAAACAAGCCACTAGTAAATTCAAAATGGCTACCATAATGTGTCTCGTTCTCTTTCAAATAGCTGCTCGTGTCATCAGATTTAACATAATCAAACAAAACAAAAGAGAATAAAACCCAATCCAAAAAAACAATGAAAATGATATGGTTTCCTGGCCAGGATCGCTTCCTGGTGAGGCCTGGATCTCTCCTTCTCGCAGTCTGCATATGGCACAGACTCACGGAGAGAGGCTTGGGTGTGGCTGTCCCCACTCTGCCAGCAGCTGGTGTGTGGTGCTGATTTCCAGGTGGGTATCAACTCCTGGTGAGGCTGCTGGTTCTCTCCCCCTGTAGTCTGTGAAAGGCCTGACCTCCACAACTTAAAGAAGGAGAGATTTAATTTCCCTCACAGTTTCAGAGAGTTCAGTCCACAGTAATCTGACTCCAAAGCAGAAACATTATGGTCGAAGGACATTGTAGAGCAAAGCTGTGCACTTCTTGGCAACCAGGAAACAGAACACTAGAGAAAGGCAGCAGAATGGAAAGACCAGAGACCAGATATATGCTTCTCCCCATAGGTCTTGATAACCCACTCAGACATGCCCAGAAGTGTGCTTTGCTAATCCCCTGGGCATCTCTCCTAATCCAGTCCAGGTGACAATCAGGATTAATTGACACAGTAAGAAATTTTTATTTTTAAATTCATTAGCATTCAATTTATGACTGAATACATGGTCAAATTTTATAAAGGTTCCATATGTGTCTGAAAAGCATATGGATTCTGTAATATGGACTGTCATCTAGTTCAAACCTTTTCTCTGGTTGAAATGAAAGGTACTGTTATTTTCTGTTTCTTTTTTGGAAGGAACTTTTTGGTTGGTGTCTTGTATTCTGAATACTTTGTAGATAATTATATACAATGTAATAACTATTGTTATTCTTTTTAGTATTTATAAAATATTCTTTTACTTTTTCATAAAATAAAAGAATTCAAAAGGCTTTTGTCTGTATTACCATTTCCCATGTTCAATTTTTACATATCTGTATTCCATTTTGTCTGTCTTATTTAGTAATTTCATGTATATTAAGTTTTCCTACTATACTGATGTGATTTCTGTTTATTCATGAAGCTCTCAATTTTTAAGCTGTTTATGTCATTAAGTGCACACAATAGAGTATGTATAGGTATATTACATCTCTATAGTAAATATTTATAACTCATAATGTATCATGGCATAAAGTCTATTTTGCCTGTCCCTAATATAGCCACACTGGTTGTCTTCTGATGGTCTTGTGTGATGTTTTTCCCCATGTCTTGCCCTCAACCTGTCTACATTCATCATTTATTTCAATGAATAGATCTGGGCTTTTTAAAAAATTTCTAATTGATGTATTGATTGATTCCTTTGAAGTTTCAATTTTTCTCTTCATTTTCCTGGATGATATACATTGGATTTTTTATAGTTTTAGTGGTTAGCCTTAAAATATTATCATGGATAACTGATTTAATGCAGTTTAAAGTTAAGCATTATCTTAATTTCTTCTCACATAATATGTGTGTTTAGAATAGTTTAAAACTAATTAATCCACTCTTAAAAATATTTCTTAGTGTATTTCTGGTGTGTTTTAATTTTCTCAAATAATATGTCATCATTATTACTTGAAATGATCAGAGTTTTGATCTAAGAATGTGTTTATCATTTTCTTTCTTTCTTTACTTTTCTTTTTGTCTTTTTAAAATAGGGTCTCACTATGCAGTTCAGGCTGAACTTGGGCTCACTTTGTAGCCCAGGCTCGTTTTTGATCTCACAACTATCCTCCTACCTCAGCCTCCTGAGTGCTGGGGTTACAGAAGTGAGCCACCATGCCTGGCTTATCATTTTCTTTATTCATCCCTCCTTAGTGGATATCTGCCATTCCTTGTGGGATCATTACATTTATTTATGATGTACTTTTTTTGTTTACTGTATTACATGTTATTGCATAGTCTCATCTCTTTTGCCTGAGAATATCTTTATTTTTGTTTTCACTTTTGACTGATAATTTAGTTGTATATAGAATGTTAATGGCTATTTTCTCAGAGTATTTTAAGGATATTAACCCATTAGATTTTATCTTTCATGTTATTGTTGAGCAATCCACTACTCGTATAATTGGTGCTATTTTATGATTAACCTTTTTCCCTTTTTTTGTTATCTTCTCATGGCCAATATATATAATCACTCACTGTCATAAAAGCCTCCCTCTATAACTAGTATAGAAGATTTTATTGTTGGAAATATAATTTTTCTTGATCTTCTTCTTCCATTTCTTTATTATTCTCCTCAACACCTAACAAATATCCTCTACCTCCCTGGAATTGTTCCAGGTACCACAAAGCACAGAACATCTGTTTTCTAGTAGTTCATCTTATACTTCAAATGACTAAATCTTGCCTCAGTCTACTATAGAGTGTAAAAATATTGAGATTATTAGCAATTTTTCTCATGTGCTTAATTCACCACCTCTTACTAATTATTATCTTTTTCCTAAGGCTCCATCTCACTTACTTTGTAACATTGAGTCTACCCAAGTTTGTGAATGATGATACAATGTGTGACTCTAAGGAGATTTTAGTAACCTTTGATGCAAGAATTTGCTTTACTTTCAGTGCTATCTGTAAACACACCAGGGTGGGGTCTAGGATACCTGGTCCCTGTTTAAGCTTCAGTGGTTGATGCATCTTGAATAAATCTCTACATTATTTTGGTCTTTGAATCCTGAAATGAACAAATTTTTACGTTCTTCTAGCTCTACGACTTTATTTCCCATAGAAGTAGAAAGTGGACACTTTGGTGCTAAGTTCTGAAATGTGTGCTGCCACAGAGATGAAAATCTCCCTTGCATAGGAAGAATTGCTTCATTTGCAAGTACCTAGAACCCAATGTGATGTTTTCCAAATAAGAGATCTGTTGTCTCACATAACTGTGATCCCTAAGTAGGTGAGTTCAGGGTTCATATACACTGCTGCCTTGTCTCACAGAGGGGCTGAGTTGCCTTCTACATTTTTGCTTCACCATCTTTAGCAAGAAGCATTTGCTTTTATTGCAGTGAGATGGCAGCTACACCTCTCAGTATTTCCTCTCCCTTTTGGGCAACAGAAGGGTGGAGGAAGAACCTGAAGAGGTAAAAGAGGTCACAGCAATTGTCTGTCCATTTTTTTAAATGCTTTCTTGGAAATACCCCCCACTGGCTTCTCTAAACACATTATTGTCTGGAATTGTATCTCATGGCTATTTCTTCTACAAGTACCCATGGAAATTTAAGTATGTTAGTTTTAAACCTTTCTTGCAGAGTAAGCTAACATATTTAAATTGAAGTCATCATTATCCATCTTGTCTTTGTTAAAGGAATACACTTAAATATAAGAAACTATGAGCTGGGAAGAAAACATTCAGTCATAATAAAAACAAATGACAACCTTCAGTAAGGAATGTTAGGATTCGTGTTAGGAGTAAGAGATGTGCTTTTGAATGGAATCCGTGTTTCCTTCGCCCTGCATTTTAAGCATTGGTGATGTGCTTTTCATATAAGTACTAAGGTGCTTTCTGTCACTTTTTGTGCTATGATCTTACAGTGGAGAGAGGGGAGAAGACAGAGAGAGAAAGAGAGAGAGTGAGAGAGACAAAGACAGAGACAGAGACAGAGAGAGAGAATGTGGTTACTTTCTGTGTTCTCAAGCTGCGGTGCTATTGACTTGATGATAATCACATGGCTTTTAATTACAAGTGTGGAATGCATGTTGTTAGTCAGTTAAGATTCCCCTGTTGACTCTTCTTTGCACAGGCTAGTGGCTATGTTTGAATTTGGCACTGGCATTATTTTATTTTTTCTAAGGCTTGATTCCTCTCCAGTAAACTTGACTTTCAACACTTTATGCTTAAGTGTATACCATTGGTCTGACAGCATAATGTCGCTTAATGATTCAAATATACTGTGATGTAATAAAAAATATTTGAGTTCAAGGGTCCTAAGACCTAGATTCAAGTGTTTGCCTCTATGGGTCTCATTAGATTTTTCATCAGTCAAAATACTAAGGGGAATATCACACACTATCTATCCAGGTGATTACTGTGAGAATTAGTGAAACAAAATTCATTATAAAACCATCCTGTAATTTATGGAAAATCTATATAAATAAAGACATAATTGATTTATACTATGATGATCACTAAAAATGGAAATGCTAATACACAAGGGGAAGAATACGTACAAAGATTATCTAGATCTGTGTAAGGGACATGGAGCTGGTCAGAGAATGTAATCCTTGAACTGAGACTTTTAAGAACATATAAAATCTTCTGCAAAGGTAAGTTGTGAGAACAGATTCTTGGAGAAAGGGAGGAACCAAGAACTAGTATGGGTTTACCACTCTAAAATACAGTGTATTAGGACATGTGTGATGGATGGAAGATTGGACAAATAAGTAAAAACCAAGTTGACAAGAGCCTTTTATGTCTGTTTAAAGAGGCACATTTTCCTGTGTACCATAAGAGAATTGGAAAACTTTGAACAAGGCAAAGAAAGAGGTAGAAGATAGAGAAAGAGATAGAAAGTGCTTAGTAACAGAACACAGAGTGGACTGGATGGTGCTGGACGCCAGTGACAGGCCATTGCAATTGTCCTATGTGGAATGGTGATGGCTGATACCATGAATGTTTGGGGGTGGGTGGTTTGAGATTATTTGGAAGGCAAATTAATTGTATATTTTGATCAACTAGATGTGGAAGAGGGCCAGGGGTGTAGCTCAGTGACACAAGCATCTGCCTGGCAAACACAAGGTTCTGAGTTTGATTCCTGATACAAAAAAAAAAAAATAGATGATGTAGAGGACAGGTAATAAACTGATTGATACTCTGATTTTTGGCCTAAGATGATTGGGAGGCTGTTCTTGCCACTTTCTAAAATCAGATATTTGAAAAACAATCTCAGAGTAGAGTAAGAGATGTAAAGGAAAGTACGAAGCACACCGTTTGAAGTACAAACAAGGTAAGAGAGAAGACTGAGTTCTCTGAGTGGGAATGTGCAGATGGTTGTTAGATTTTATGTCATTTGTTTAACTGTTCAGCAATCAGTAAGCACAAATGGGCTAGACACTGGGCACGGGGAGAGGACATAAGATGATGAGGTATGGCTCTCCCAAGGATTTCATGGTCTCACAGAAAACTATCACATACTTATTTAAGCTGAATAAAGTATGTAATTGTTATCCTAAAGGTAAATACAGAACTTAGAGGTTAATATGTGAAATTGGTTCTTGAAGTGAAATCCTGGATGGAAGTACATTGGTTTAATAATATCAACATGACAATGACCCATGGTCAGTGTTGGGATTACATGGGAAAACTTGCGTGATGAAAGAGAGAAGAAATGAGGTTTACCTAGGAATTAACAGCAGATTTGAGCAAGGAGAGGAAGGACATAGTCCTACTTAGAGAAAGGGAGTTATTACAGCAAAGCCAGGTTTTCAATATTGTCTCTGGCTCTGCTGAATAACTAATCTTGTAAAGCTTAAGGGTACTGCTATGGTTTGGTTGGGTTGACTTTGGAAAGGTTCATATGGTGGAGGCCTGGACCTCACTGTGGTGATGTTGAAGTGGTGGGGCCTTTGAGAGTGGAGCCCAGTGGGAGGTTATTAGATCACTGGGAGAACTTCCCTTGGTAGAGTGATGCTGGTGTTTTGAAGTTAGTTAGTTCTTATGAGAGTGTTTTGTTGTAAGGCAAAGCTACCCACATGCTGGTTCCCTTGTCCACATGTAGGTTCTCTTGCTGCTTCTTTTCCATGTTGTATTACAGCTAGTGGGGTCTACTCTCTTGTTGTTTGGGCTCCCAAACCTCAAGATTCATAGGCCAAATAAACTTCTTTTTTCATGAAATGCCCAGCTTTGGTTATTTTTGTAAAGTAACAAAGTAGATTGATTCAAATATTTAATTATTTAAAAAATGAGGTTCCATTATTAAGTCTTAACCAAAAGGGTATTGAAAATATTAGAGAATAATGTTTAAGTCTAGAGATCATTTAGTGTTTTCTGTTAAAACAAAAAAATGTTTTTAGATTATGGCATATGGAAAGCCAGTTTTTCCAGCACCATTTGTTAAAGAGGCTATCTTTCTTCCAGTGTACATGTTTGGCCCCTTTGTCAAAGATGATGTGGCTAAGTGTGTTTGTAGCTGTGACTGTATCATCTAACCTATTCCATTGATCTTTAGGTCTGTTTTGATTCCAGTACCATGTTGATTTTATCACAGTAGCTTTGTAATATAGTTTCAAGTAGGGGATTGTGATGCCTCCTGCCTTACCTTTGTTGCCCAGAATTGCCTTTTCTATTCTAGGTCTCTTCTGGTTCCAGATGAATTTGAGGAATGCTTTCTCTAGCTCTGTGTGGCAGGCAAGTGGAATTTTGATTGGGATTGCATTAAATCTGTACAACAATTTTGGGAGAATGGTCATTTTCATGATGTTTGTTCTTCCCATCCATGAACAGGGAATATCTTTCCATTTTCTGAAATGCTCTTCAATTTCCTTTTTCAGAGTAATGTAATTTTCACAGTCTAGATCTTTTACTTCCTTTGTTAAATTGATTCCTAAGTATTTCGTTTTTTTGGATGTTATAGTGAAGGGTGTGGTTTCCCTTATCTCTCGCTCAGTGACTTTGTTGTTTGTATACAGGAATGTTACTGATTTTTGAGTGTTGACCTTGTATCCAGCAACATTACTGAATTTGGTTATTACATCTAGAAGTCTTTCAATGGGTTTTTGGGGTCTTCTATGTAGAGTATCACATCATCTGCAAAGAGTGATAATTTTACTTCTTCCTTTCCTATTCTTATTCCCTTTATTTCTTTCTCTTGTCTAATTGCTCTGGCTAATATTTCCAGAACAATATTGGATAGGAGTGGTGATAATGGACATCTTGTCTTGTTCCTGATTTTAGGTTGAAAGTTTTCAGTTTTGTCCATTTAGTAAGACTAGATCCATGTCTATCACCATGCACTAAAATAAAGTCAAAATGGATCAAATATCTGAATATTAAAACAGAGACACTAACCTTGCTGGAAGACAAGGTAGGTAAAAAATCTTGATGGCATAGGAGTAGGCAGAGAGTTCATGAACAAAAATCAAACTGCACGGGAAACACTTCCCAGAATCAACAATTGGGATCTCGTCTTACTAAAAATTTTTTGCATGTCAAAGGAAATCTCCAACAGAGTGAAAAGAAAACCCACGAACTGGGAAAATATCTTAGCCAATTGTCCATCAGACAAAGGACTTCCATCTAAAACATATAAAGAATTAAAAGAAATCACACCCCTAAAATTCAAGGACCTAATCCAAAAATGGGCATCTGAGTTGAATATACACTTCTCAGAGAAAGAAATACAAATGACAAATAAATATATGAAAAAATGTTCAACATCAATGGTCATTCGGGAAATTCAAATTAAAACAAAACTGAGATTCCATCTCACTCCAGAAAGAATGGCCAAGATTAAAAAATCAACCAATAACAAATGCTGGAGGGGCTGTGGGGAAAAAGGAATTCTTCTCCACTGTTGGTGGGAGTGTAGACTGGTGCAACCATTGTGGAAATCAGTGTGGAGATTCCTCAAGGAGCTAGGATTAGAGATCCTATTTGACCCAGCTATCCCACTTCTGGGCATTTTCCCAGAAGAGTTGAAAACATCTTACCACAGTGATATTTGTGCACCCATGTTTAAAGCAACCCAATTTGTAAGAGCCAAATCTTGGAAACAACCCAAGTGCCCATCAATCAAGGAATGGATAAAAAAGATGTGGTATTTTCATACAATGGAGTACTATTCAGCTATCAAGAAAGATTGCATTGAAACTTTTATAAGCAAATGGACAAGACTTGAGACCATACTCGTAAGTGAGATAAATCAAACTCACATGTGTAAATACCATATTGTCTCCCTAGTGTAAGAAACTGAAACAGTATATATGATCCAAAATCTACAATAAATACTGTGTAAGGGTAAGAAACTGCTCAAAGAGCACAAGTAACTAGGAAAGGGAATAGGAGGAAAGAAGGAAGGGAAAAGGAAAAAGACATAGATCTGTATATACATATATGTAAGACACCTAAAGTGTCTATACTGCTGAATGTATTAGTTATTGAGAAAGATCAATTAATACTCATATGATTAGATCAATTTTACATGTCTACATCTGTTAATGTAAACAACCGTGTTGTAGGTAACGATACGCAGTGTTGCAACCGTTGTCAAGTTCCTATCATCTTGTTTTGTAAACCTATAATATTACTGTTGTGGATTTGCTGTTGTCGTTTGTTTGTCTCTTTGGCCTTTTGTCTTTCTTACATGTGTGTTTTTCCTCTTCAATTAAAGCAAAACAAAAAAACCAAAACCCCCCAAAATATTTTACAGTTCAATGAAATTTGAAAATGAGTGTTTAAAGATGAGAGTAAAAAGAAGAAAAGCTTGCCTTGGAATCTAGGAAAGAACAGAATTTGTAAAACAAGTCAATAGTTATCCATGTTAGGTATTGTAGCTGGGTTAATGCAGTGAGCAAGGAATAAGAACTGCCTGCTGGGAAACATGGAGACACTAGCAACTTTACTAAAAGTAGTTTTTGAGGTCTGCCTGGGCCTGATCATACTGGTTTGAGAAGTAGATGGTGGATGAAGAACTGCAAAGAACAGGAATGTTTTCCGCTATAAAGAAAAGGGAAATAATTTGAGGGAAACAAAATGTCAAAGACATTGCTTTGCTTTGCTTTGAAGATGCTACAAACATTTTCCCTTGTGGATAAGAAAAAATGGAGAAACAAATGGTGAAGAAACTGGAAAGAGGATATACTTTGTGGATTGAAGTCTAGGGGAGTGTTGGGAAGAGGAGAAACAGAACATTTGTGGCTGGATGAACTTTGAAGGATTTAAGTCACCAGGATTGGGAAACAATCTTGATCAGGTTGAGTCCACATGTGGAGGTTCAGTTTTCGCTGACATGGGTGGCTAGTTGCTGCCTACATGATGTCAAGCTGGTGGTTTTCACGAATGAAGCTGATCTGCCTTCAGCACACCTGCAGATATTATGTAAGTGGGGGGACTTGGATGAAACTGAAATGTTCAAGCTCGTCAGTCCCAGCTGGCTGTACCCTGGAGAATACTGAGGGCAGGGTTGTGAAATATTTCAGTTCTTCAAAAGAAACCAGAAGCTTGGATTTTATATGAAATATCCTGATATTTATTTTTGTTCACATTTAAGTGGGTAATGGGGAGCCCCCATCTGCATGCCAGACTTGGTCTGTGGACTGCTAGATTGCAACTTCTAGTGTGAAAGGGGAGATTGTGGCATTGGCTATGACAGAGACCATGAAGCAAGAAATAGCCCTTGTATCCTCTCGGTCAAGAAAGCTCCAGTTACTGAACTGGAAGAAAATATACAGTCAAATGATCAGACATCAGCAGCCTATGGACTGTCTGACTTCCTTGTGACTGTAAAAGTAGATTTAATAGCTGCTCTAAATGAAGCAACTGCGAAAATCAACTTATAGGAGGCAAGGTTTTGGCTCAAGATTGCAGAGGTTTCGTGCCTTGGCTGGCGAACCCATTGCCATGGGCACGTTGCAAGGGAGAACATCACAGTGGAAGGTCATGGCAGAACAAAGCTGTTCGCCTCATGGCCAGGAAGCAAAGAGTGAGTGAGAAAGGGAAGGGGTGGAGGGTCAAGGGCACCCCACCAGGGTCCTACTTTCTCCAACTAGGCCCTATTCCTGCAGTGTCTACCACCTCCCAGGAGTACCTCTAGCTGGGGACTAAGACTTCAACATATCAGACTTTGGGGACATTTCAGGTCCAAAGGATAAATGTCAGTCTTGCACGTGCTCAGACACATCTAGGTAGTGAATCTTCCTCCATCGCCATTGATGGTCTTTGTTCCCACTCTGTCCTGGTCCCAAAGCCTCAGGGGGATTCTGCACAAAAGGAATGGCTTACACTGGAAAGAAGGAAAAACAGAGAATTCAATCCAACTCATCTCCTTGTCCTGCCTTATTCGTTCCTTAAGCCTAATGAAAAGGATGGTGGTTTCCTAACATTATAAAACTAAGTCGGATTCCCTTAATGTTTTAATTTCCTTGGCCCCATGTCTAACCTGGCAAGCATGGAAAAAAAAAAATGGAAAGCTTACACATAGGAAAAAAAAGACTTTTAGATTAGTTCATGTTTTGTTTGGAAAATGTATGACTCTGCCTGGAGATAGTATAATAATGCAGGTCCTTTATGGTGTGGCAGGAATATTGTGACATTTCCTAAACATAATAGCCTCATGGTTTCTTGGATAGAATGTGTCTAGAAGAAACCTTCAAAAAGTTGTTTTGTAAACTCAACAGAAACATGAGATTAAAATGCCATTTTTGGCTTTAACTGCATCAATTGCTTAGATAGTACCATATGTACATTTTCAAAGAGTTCAGAACAAATTGTTTAATCATTTGTATATTCAGTGGTATCTGTAACTCTTCAGCAGGAAATGTTCTATTTTAACACATTTCTTTCACTACAGGTAATTATAATTGCCTCTTTGTTGTGAGAAATTTTAACTAAGACTGACATATATCATCCAGAGCAAAGATCTAAATAATGGTTGGAAGGCATTACCAGGGATTGGCAAAAATTTTGTGCAGGTGGAAATTGTTGGTGTCCACTCATGGTGACCAGTTCAATGTCTGACCTATGCAGAGGACTCTAATCATTGGTAAAAAAATGAATAAATGGGTCATGTGACCAGAGCAAACAGATGTTGGTATGTAACTATTTTGTTACTTTGCTTTTGTAAAGTTTTGATTATGCCTCAGTGAGATTAATTTTCTTACATACTTTTAAGTAGTTAACAATGATACTCCACTGCAATAACTCAATACATTTTTTGGTGTGTTTACACAGTTTTTCAACATTGGTTCCTTTTTTTTCTGCAGCATTCTTTGAACACTGAGTAGATACAGAAAGGTTGTATTTTCTAAGAAATCCAAGAGGGGGCTTCAGTCTCTCTTGCAATATTCTTAGACTCTGTTCTATAGAACATTAATATGACTTAAGATGTTAAAGAGGTCTGCCAAAAATACTTTAAATGGTCCAGTACAGCATTTGTAGGCTGTATGTCAGGAGGAGTCTCCATGTACATGAGTTTATTAAGGGTTCTGAAAAGTCCCTCAATGAAAGAAATATGTTTAATTTGTTCAAGCACTCTTAGTTTTTGACCATGGAGTCTATTCCTAATGGTATTATGTATTCCATACAAGAGGCTTAGAAAATGCTGCTATTCCCTATATTTGTATCATTGTGCTAATTTTAAATATATTCTACATCAAATTGAACGATTACAAAGAAGGTATAAAACAAGAAGAAATTTGGACATCATTTCCTTTTTGATGCTTGTAAGGTTTATCTTTTTTCTTTTTTGAAATACACAATAATCTTTAAAAGTATGTGAAATGTATGAGAGTTGGTTAAGAGACCAAATAGGGCCCTTTGGTTAACAACGTATAATTTTGTAAGCCAATAGAGACAGCGAACTTAAGAAAGTGAGGAAATAGATACACTGACTTTATTGACCATTTCCATTGTGTCTGTGATAAATTCAGAATTCCCACTGAATTACAATATACTTCACTGCATCCTTACAAAATGAATTCCACTCTGAATCCAAAATGTACAGCACTCCAGTATTGGTGGAAAATTGTCTCGTGACATGCTTACATATCATAGAGCACTAAACAGTTTTGAGATGAGAGAAAATTAGATATTGTCTGTGTCAACATGGTCAGGACTGCATTTCATAAGAAATGAAAATCCACTTTTATTGGATTTATATATGTTTTTTCACTGTTGGGGAAAGAAAACTGTAAATACAAGAATAGATCTGTTGATAATAAGTATATCTTATTTAATTTATTTCAAAGTCTATATGTATATTGTATTCTTAAATCTGATGCACTCAATTTTTAAAAATTGAGCAGCTGAATTGCAAAAACAGACTGGAAATTCAGCATTATGTGTTTTATCTATGTTATCTTATCATGTTCTGGAAGTAGCAACCTTATTAAAGATGATCATCTCAATTATATGGGAAAAGTTTCCCTTGATCAACTCAGCAGGATACTTACAGATGTAAATATGCTCGCTGAACATTTAGCTGCTCAACTTTTAAAATTTGAGCTCATCAGACTTTTTAAAAAGGAATTGTAAATACAGCAGATATAAAGTGTATTTAAAGATTTTCATTCATTTATGATGGTCAGATGACAGATCTGGAGAGCTGAGCCACCTTTCTGTTCCCCTCAATACTCTTGCTAGTCTTCTTCCCTTTTTTCAACCTTATTAATAAGGTTTTATAAGACTCACTGAAAAGCCCCTCTTGCATTTAGTAACTTCCTGTTAATAGACTTATTAAGTTCCTCTCAGATTCCTGGCTGGAATATTTGGTGGTTCTAGAATGATGTGGTTACAGAGAAAGCCTAGTTCCTCAAAATGCTATGTTCAGAATACCCTACCATTCCGTGCAAAGCAGGAGCACTATATTGCCCTATATATCTTGCTGTGGGGTTGGGACTTTGAAACTGGCCAATGTCAAGTGCGTAGCATGGATACATGCTCACATTAGTGTCTAAAGTCACCCCATGGGTTCAGTTCAGATCCCAAACCACCCATCAAACACTGCTCAAATTTCATCGTATTTTGTGTGAGCAAAAATAAACTTTAAAAAAAATTATGTCACTGATTTGTGGTTTTATCTGTTGCAGCAACTTGCACTAATTATCCTAATAAGGTCAGGAACAATCAAATAAGCTAGCAGTCAAGTACTTCCATGAAATTTTGTCCCTGCAAATATTTTCATGCTGGTTGATCTTATTAATAATAGAGCATAAGTGTTCACAGGCCCCTTGCATTCTTACCAATAATCTAGGAATGTGGTATCACTTGGAAAGGAGCATAAAGGCACTGACTGAGCATGTCAAAGGGCCATGGGCTGTTATTTTGTTTACCTTAGTGAAAATCGTCTTCACAGCCAGCATGGCTCATATTCTTTTTGTCCTTTGACCTAAGGGAGTTTGCAAATGTCCATTATAGGTTGACTTCTGGAACTCGTGCACCAGAACCATGGGAATCTTGCACAACTCAGGCAAGGCTATTTAGTTTTGGGTATTCCCTGTTGCTGACAATTCACTACAAATGCCTGCTTGGCTCTGTCTTGAACTGCTCTATCAGGCAGCATTAAGCTGGAGCTGGTCTGTGTACATCACATTTCGGTTGGATAAAGAAAAAATATAAATTGAGTCAGATACAGCTGCTAAAAATATGGGTGATTTTACGGTAGAATAAATAAATACTCTTGGCAAAAATGGCACCATTTGGGTTCAGTAAGAGACTGATACAAGCCGGGCGTGGTGGTGCATGCTTTTAATCCCAGCACTCAGGAGGCTGAGGTAGGTGGAGCGTTGTGAGTTCGAGGTTGGCTTGGGCTACAATGCAAGCACAAGGCCGGCCTGAGCTACATAGTGTAACCCTGCCTCAAAAAACTAGGGCTGGGAGTTTGGCTTAGTGGCTTAAGTGCCTGTCAGGCAGGCATGAGGCTGTGATTTCGATCCCTGGTGCCACCAAAAAAAAAAAAAAAAAGAGAGAGAGAGAGACACTGATACATCCATCCAGCTAACGATATGGAGGGAATGAACTGATTGGATGTGGCAGCCACACCACTCAGTGTGATTTCAGTGTAACAACCAATAGCTAGGTGACTCCATATTCATCAAGAATCACTTGGTCTCCGAGAGTATTGTGCTGATTTGTAAAGTGGGGAGATTCCTATCTGGCAGCATCCTTCGCATGCATCCTCTAATTCATACGTAAGATAGTGCACATGGAAGTGCGATGCAGTGTTAAGCCAGTAAATTATGATGACTAATTTGTGGTTAGTAGTCAGGTGTCATGAACCAAAGTTGGAAAGGCACAAATGAGCCTGCCTTTCATGTGTTGAAGTAGAGATGCTGGGAGAACAGAGGGAAGGTGACAGCTCTCACTCCAGTCTTCCACCATTGCTCACTTATTAAAAGGGTCGGGGTCACCGTTCCTAGAACTTTGGCTTTTGACTCCTATAGGAATTTCAGCCTCAAAGTGTAAAACACTATTTTTTATTCTGGGTTAATTAGCTCTTTAAAATTAATTAAATAGGCAAACACTGCTGACGGGGCCTTCAAAAGAGGGAGAAAAAGCATCCCAGATACAGACAGAAATCATGTGAAGCAGATTGTAAAGTTTCTCCTGAGCTGGATTTAATTAGAAATTGCTGGAACTATTTGGCATGCAAACAGCTGCTGTCAGATCTGCACAGCATTTCCCAGCCTTGGAACAGCTGTATGTAGTTTTTCTTTCCTCTTCCAACTAGACCTATGTAGAAAACCTGTTATGTTCTGGCAGGGGTTTGGAATTATTCTCATGAGCTAATCAGAACAGCTTAGACAATACATGAAAAAGATTTGAGTACTTTATATCTAAACAATTCTTTGCCCTTATTTTGCTGGAGCTTTCTCAGTATGTTTTCAGTGTGAGCTTGTGAAATATTTTGGAGGAAAAATATTTCAAAGCACTCTGGAATCTCCAGCAGTGTTGCAGAGGGTTTGTTAAACTTTGAGCCACCACAGTTCTAGCGCCTTTAAACTTATGTGTGAGCTGGCGGCACTCCTGAGCTCAGGCATTTAGAATGTGCTACTAATCTTAATGAGGTGGAGAGGCAAGGGATCTTTGAATTTTTTACTAAAAAATCAGAATCTCATACAGATGATGCTTTTTAGCTTGGACGACCACCATGTGAATAGGTCACAGCGGTCACAAGGGAAGAGGGTGAATGTTTCTGCGTGGCCTGTCCTCACTACCAGAGGAAACAAATTCTAAACTCATGCTTCACCAGTAATCAATAGTCTCATATGGTCATGAATAAGGAAGTACCAGGAGAGAGAGACAGACAGACACAGAGACAGACAGAGACAGAGAGACAGACAGAGACAGAGACAGAGAGAGACAGACAGACAGACAGACAGACAAAGAGAGAGAGAGGCTCTTGAATCTGATCAAAATCATGTAACAGAGAAGGGCTTAAAAAGTACTGGACTTTGGTTAAGAAGCAAATGAAACTATGACCCTATTCCCAGGGGCTATTCTTAATCCTCAGTTCTGTCAGTGCGGTGGTTCAACCAGGCAGGCAGGGCAGTCATAAACTCCACCAGCTTAACTGTCCCCGCAGAAAGCGTGCTTAAATCCACTCAGGCTGTCATAATAGATTAGGATGGACGAGGTGGCTTATTAGCAAGAGGAGATTCTTTCTCGAAACTCCGGAGGCTCAAAATCCAACATCAAGCCACCAGCAGGTTGAATGTCTGGTGAAATTCTATTTCTTCATTCAGAATCCTGAGGCTCTGTTTCCTAGGAAAAGAGCTCATTTGATTTGTAGCATTGTCAGTTAAAGTGGCAACCATGGGGCAAGTGAACACAGAGGCACAGTATTATAGATTGCTTGAGATTTTGAACTCGTCTGGGGCAAGCAATATTCAGGTAGACCAGGGAGGAATCCAACAGGGATTTTTAGGAAGTGAGTCGAGTCACCCTTGTTAAACCCTGTCATATTGAGTTGTTGGAGATCACACACATACCATGCAGATCAAAGCAGCCTCGTCACCATGCACACATCCCTTGCAAATCGAGCTTGAACAAAGGAACAAGAGAAGAGCAAGGGAGGTGGGACATGGGCCCATTGGTCAAGGGGTTGAAGGATCTTGTATGCACTGATAAGGAGCTTGACCTTCGTCTAGCAGGCAGTGAGTAGTTTGAAAATGGATTAGCTCCCCTGAAATCCTATGAGAGTTTAATTCCCCCAATCATAATGATAGTGGTGTTGAGAGGGTAGAAAAAACCTGACTGTAGTGTTTGGAGGTGGCACATGTGGAAAATGATTAGAACTAGTAAAAAATTATTAGGGTGGAGACCCCAATGATTGAATCTTGACAGCTTTATAAGAAGAGGGAGGGATACCAGGTAGACCCAGCCAGACATCAGACATGCTCCTTGATGCAAAACTAAAGTTGTATTTCTCAATTCGTGGTTCCTTGTTCTCCAATAATAAAACTGCATCCAAATCATCTAGGAGGCTGATCCAAAGTGCAAATTCCTGGATTTTAGTTCAAATGGACTATATTAGAAACATCCCAGGCTTGGACTCTGGAACTGTTATTTTTGTAAGTATGGCAAATAATTTGTTGTACTGTGAGCCTGGATAGATGCAAATTTGTTGTGCTCAGAACCTGGATAGACATAAGTGTATTAAAAGAATTGAGAGACAAAATATTGATCTAGGTGAGAAAAGAGAGACACTAAAATTAGGAAGAAGAAAGGAGCCAAACTTTTTGAAGATAGATAAAGTTCTGCAGTTCAGTTTCTCCAACTGTAATACATAAAATATTTATGTGTTTTGGCCCCTGTTTCTTCCATTTTTCATGATAAAGTACCACAAGTTACTTGGATGACATTATGAATTATGTATGCCACATACCAATTCCAATTGACGGAATATGATCATTAAAGTTTTTAAAAATAAGAAATTACAATTATTAATCATTGACAATGTGACTCTGTAATTTATCATACAGGGGTAGTTGGAGAGTTAAAAGTAAATGCTAAAATGATTTAAGTAATATAACTTCTGAAGTATTTGCTTACAGAACTACATATTGATTTTATTATATTAGTGGACCTATATGTAATTTTATTCACAAAAATTTTTTTGAAAAATATAATCGAGCAAGAAAAAAGCAACATATAACCATGTGCGTTATATTAAAAGAAAACTTCTGAAGATTAAAAATAGCATGAGTAGAACAGTTGTTCTTGGAACACGTTCCCACAACTTAGTCAGTTTTCAGGCATTCTTTCTCTAACTTTGTGTCACTGGAATTTTCTGAAGAATTTTTAATTTCAATTCACTCTTACTTTTTCTATAAAATTATGTATTATTTACTTCAAGGTTATATTTTATGACTAATATAGATGTATAAATTTTGATAGATTTAATTAACATTACTCTGGATTCGAATATTTTTACTTTAGAAAACTCCATTCAACTGGGTATTAAGGTGCTCATTTTGGTAGCACACACACCAATTGGGTGTTAAGGTATCTAGGGAAGCAGGCAAAATTGGCACATCAGGAATTATCAACATTTACTTTTTTTTAATACTGACATAGATCACTATTACTACCTTTTTTCTTCCATTTAAGATTTTTTTCTGGACATATTGTACTTTTATTTGAAAAATGTATCAAAATTTTCTGTAAGACTCATTTGAACATTTCACTACCTATAGATGCTTCAAAATCTCAAGCCTTCTGATTTTACTAGTTTGGTAAAGATTATATATTTATCCAATCAAAAATAAAATTCATCAAACGTGGAGAGTCCAAAGTCAAGGTATACCAACACTCAACTATGGAATATCTAAAATGAACCATTGCAGCAAGTGATGTCAGCAGGCTGCAGAACAGAAAATCCAGTCCCTTGTCTCCTCATGGAAACACTGATAAAACAGTAGTGTTGGGCAAAGCTACCTTTATCTGAACCAGAATACCTGTTTAAGAATTCCAGAATCCACTCAAGAAGTTGCACATCTCAAATAAGCATAAAACAAAAACCACTTGGAAATGGGTAAGAAGAACAGGTTCACTTTACCTATGTTATCTTCTGCCATGCTGGCACAGCTCATCTCTGAAAGAGATCCATTCAGCCTGAAATTGCTTCCTGGAGAGTGAGAGTGAGTCAAGTGTGCATCTGATACCTGCAGCATGTTAGGGAGCTACCTGAGGGAACTTCTGTCTCACCTCAAGGCACTAATGCATAAGAATAGCACCAGTACAATTAGAATCATTGTACCTAAGAAGAAAGCAATGGGAGAGGGGCTTTTAGAAGTGTGTTCAACATAGAAGAATGGAAAAAAGATGTACAATCCTGAGACTCCTTCAGGACGAAAGGTGAAAGCAGATTTGCACTTAGCTCCCAGCATTACTTTGCACTGCCTTAGGCGAAGGGGTCAGGTGGCTCACAAAAGTTGGCAAGGCTATTTCAGAGAGAAAGAAGACACACAATACTGAAATTCTTCCCTCAGGAGGAATGGGGAAGAGCAAAGCATGCATTACTACAGGAAGCATTTGAGAGATTCCCAGAGTTTCTAGGCAGGCTTATAGCTCAAAGTTTTCCACTGGCAAAACTATTCTATAAATACTGGGGGGAAATGACTGCTTTTTCAGATACTTAATACCAATACAAAACTACAAGAAATACAAAGAGCCAGGGAAATATGTCATGATGAAGGGAAAAGGTAGAGCAAAATAAAGAATACAGTCTATTGTGTTAGGTTTCCCATCTCTGGGACACAATGTCCAGTACTCACAATTTAAAGGAGGAGAGGATTAATTTGGCTCATAGTTTCAAGGGATTCAGCTCATGGTTCACTGGCTGTAAGGCAGAAACTTCATGGTGGAAGAGTGTGACAGAGTAAAGATGCTTATTGCACAGCAGACAGGAAGCAGAGTAAGGAAAGAGTGCCAAGGAGGTGTGGGACTCTGACCACAAGCCACTACAAACAACCAAGATACATCCACAAGTGTGCTTTACTAATCTTCTAGGTAGCTTGCAGGCCAATCAAATAGATAATTAAGTTTAATTGTTGCATGCATATGTATTATGCAAGAAGAGTTTACTAGATAAATGAGTCCTCAATGGTTGTCTGCATGCTTGAGATCCAGAAGATCAGTGGCTACTCAATCAAGAGCTGAAAGTTACAGAACAGGAGAGATTAAGGATGTGGTCCAGTCTAATACTGAAAGTCTGAAAACTCCCTGAAGAGTCTGCATTGAAAAGCTGGAGAAACTGGAATCTGATGTCTACTGGTGATGGCAGTAGCAAAAGATGCACTGGTCAAGCAGGATGGAACTGTTCAAACTCAGGCCAGTTTCCTCTTTCATCCCAGTTGAGCTTTAAGTGTATTGGATGATGCCACTCATCATCAGGGTGGGTCTTCCCCACCATGCAGTTTGCTGGCCTACATGCCAGTTCGCTCTGGAACTCTCCCACTGACACACCCAAATGTGCGCATCACTAATCTGCTAGCCATCTCATAGTCCAGTCATGTTGACAATCATGATTAATGATCACTATCTCCAATAGTTGGCGTTAAAGAAATATGGATCTATGAAATTCCTGACAAATTATTCAGGGTCAATGAGTTACAAGGGAACAAAGACAGACAGGTAAATCAAGAAGACAATACCTGAATAAAATGAAGCTATTAACAGAGAAATTATGAATGCAAGCCAAATGAAATTCTTGAGCATTAGTTTGAAATAACTGAACTGAAAAATTCAACTGAGGACATCAATAGCAGATTGTTCAAGAAGAAGAATCAATGAACTCAGAATTTCTGATTGAAATTATCCAGTGAGCAGAACAAAGCCAAAAAAAGAAAAAATGGTTACAAAACCCTTTGAAACTATGGGATGGAATCAGGTAAACCACTATTTGCATCCTGGGAATTCAAGAAGCAGAACAGAGAGAAGAAAATGGCCAGAACTCAATGGAATGATGGCTGAAAACTTCCCAAATCTCTAGAGGGGCATGGGCAGTTAGATTTGTGAAGCCAGGAAGACCCAGAGTAGGATGAGTCAAAGAAGCTTCCACTGATACCCTTATGCTCAAATCATAAAATGTCAAAGATATAATTTTGAAAGCAGTAAGAGATCAGCAAGAACACTGGTAAATCCACCAGTGGATAAATCCATCAGTGGATTCCTTCACAGAAGCCTTGCAGACCAGAAGGGAAGTGGATTGGTCCAACCTTCAAACAAATGCAAGATTGCAAACACACACACACACACACACACACACACACACACACACCCCAAAGCAAACTTTCAACCAAGAATATTACACATGGGAAAATCATTTTTCAGAAATGTAGGAGAGATGAAGACTTCCTCAGACCATCAAAAGCTGAGGGAATATGCTGCCATTTTGAGCTATTTTCCTAGAAATGCTAAAGGAAGTATTTTGGATTGAAGTTAAAAGGACTCTAGCAACAGCATGAGAACATGTGAAAGCATAAAAATCACTGATAATGGTAAATACATCAGCAAATATACAACAGAGTAGTATTTAATGGTGGTGTGTGAGTCACTTTTAATTTTAATACGAAAATTAAAAGAAAAATATTGAGAATATTTATAATCACAAAAATTTGTTGATAGAGTCACAATATACAATGATGAAACATTTGGCAATCATAACAAAGTTTGTGTAGGGGAAGCAGTTGTGTAGAGTTTTTGTAATTGTTGCTATAAGCCTTAAATAAATGGTCATAGTTGAACCAGAACCATAACCATAAACTGCATAGTAACAAAAAATTCCACAAATATACACAATAAGGAAGTGAAAAAAAAAGTCTACAATAAAGCATAGGAAAACATAAAGGAAGATAGTGACAAAAAGAATTATGTTATACACAGGAAATAACGGTTAAAGTGGCAAAAGTAATCTTTCACTAGTAGTAATTACTTTAAATGTAAATGGACTAAACTTGTCCATCAAAAGACAGTGTAACTCAATGGATAATGCAATAAGACCCAACAATATTCTGCCTATAAGAGATTTAATTTAAACTTAAGGACATACATAGGTTGAAAGTGAGGGAATGGAAAAGTTATTTCACAAAAACAGTAACTAAAAAAATGTAGGTGACTACACTAATATTAGATAGAACAGACTTTGAATAAAAATCTATAGCAACAGTCCAGGTGTGATGGTGCCTGTAATCCCAGCACTCAGGAGTCCAAGGCAAAAAAAGATTGCCAAAAGTTCAAGGCCAACCTGGATTACATAGTAAATTCAATGCCAGACTGAACTACCTGGTGAGACTTTGTCTCAAAAAAACCAAAAAAGCAAAAAACAAAACACTCCCCACTAAAAAACAAAAACAAAACCACAAAACTATATATAGCAACAGCCAAAAACATTATATCATGATATGATTAATTTACCATTATAAATACATACATGCTGAATATCAGAGCATCTAAACATACAAAGCAAATATTCACAGAAGTGGGGTGAGAAGTTAATAGCAATGCAAAAATAATAGAACATTTCATTATACCACTTTCAATAGTGGATGGACCACATAGGAAATCGACAAGGCGATGGTGATCTTGAATAACAATATAGACCAGTTAGATCATTAATACATATAGAACATTCCATCCAATAGTAGCAGAATACATCTTTTCATGAACGTATACACAGAACTTTCTCCAGTATAGATCAAATGTTGAGCTAGCAACAAATAACAAAAATTAACAAATGAAAAAGATTGAAATCATATCTTTCCCAAATACAATGGCATAAAATCACCCTATTGATAATAGCATTGAAAAGAATAAAATGTTAGGAAAGAATTTAAAGAAGGAAGTAAAAGTCTTGCAAACCAAGAACTACAAAGCATTAATAGCAAATTTCAAAAATTCACAGATTAAAAACCTCTCGGGTTCACAAATTGGAAACCTTAATATCATGAAGACATTCATGCTATGCAAAGTTATCTGCAGATTCAAAGCTATTCTTATCAAAATCCTAAGGGTATTATTCAAAGAAATAGAAAATAATGCTCTTAAAATTCATATTGAAACTCAAAGGACCTCAAACAGCTAAAGCAATATTGATCAAGAACGAAGCTGGAAGCATCACACTGCCTGATTTAAAAGAATATTTCAATGCTACAGTGATCAAAACAGTATGGTACTGGCATAGAGGCCAATGAAACAAAAATGAGAACCTAAAAATAAACCCACGCATGTGTGGTTAACTGACATTTGACAAAGGTACCAAGAAAATAGATGGGAGAAAGATACTCTTCAACAAACAGTAGTGGGAAAATGGTTGTATGAATTGCAAAAGAATAAATTTTTTACCCCTTCCTTATGACACATAGAAAACAGACTACTTCTAGATGAAAATATACAAAAATAATTTTTTAAAAAAATATGGCAGCAAAAACACCAGCAACACAAGTGAAAATAGACAATGGACTACAGAAAACTAAAAAGCTCACACAGTGGAGAAAACAGTCATCAAAACACAAATACAACCTGTGGAATGTGGGGAAATATTTGCAAATCTTCTATCTCAAAAGGATATAATTAAAAGTTGATTTCTAAGTTAAGTATAAAGAATAGTTAAAAATCAATAGTAAAGAATAAGCCCAACAAAAACAACTCCCCTAAACCAAATAAGCTGTTTTAAAAATCAAAGGATTTGAATAGATATTCCTTCAAAGAAGATAACAAGTAATCAACAAGTACTATGTATGAAAAGAAGATCAAGGGCCAGGAGTTTGGCTCAGTGGCTTAAGCACCTGCCTGGCAGGTGCAAGGTTGAGAGTTCGATCCCTGGTACCGAAAAAAAATGAATTATATGAAAAGAAGATCAGAATCATCAGTTATCAGGGCAAAGCATATTAAAAGCACTACAAAAATCACCTCATGCCCATTATAGTGATGTCCAACATAGCTTTCATGAGATTAAAACTCAAGAAGTTGCCAGGGTTTGCTTCTTCTGAAGGCTCTTGAGAATTCATTTCTTTATTTTTACTGACTTCCACTGGCTAACATATTCCGTAGCAAATGACCCCTTCTATTTTCAAAACTATTAATGCTTGTCCAGTCTTTGTAGCTGATTATAGCTGCTCATATATTTAATAATACATGTTTTCACCGAGTACACCCAGATTGTCATACACAATCTCCTTATATTAAACTTAGCTGACTTGAGACTTTAACTCTGTCTGCAATCTTAATTCCCCTTTACCATTTGTGTTAGTCACCTTTTGGTTGCTACAACAAAATATCTGAGATAAACAATTTAAGAGAATAAAGTTTTGCTTTGGCTCACAGTTTGAAATGTTTCTGTTGGTGACTGGCTGTCCCCACTGGTTTGTGACCTGCGGTGAGGCAGAACTTCATGATAGCATCATAACACGAAATGGTGTGGGGGAGCAGTCTGCTGACCTTGTGATGGGCAGAAAGCAGAGAGAAAGTGACAAGAGACAGAGGAAGCATGCAGGGACAAGATATGCCTTTCCAGGGTATTCCACCAGTGTCCTGCTTCTCCAACTAGGCCCCATCTCCTACAGTTTTAACAACTTTCTTAAGATGAACCCATCAATGGATCAAACATTTGGCAAATGTTATGAACAGAGCTTCTCATGAGATGTACAAATGGCCAGTGGCTAAGTGGAACAAATGTTTGACATTACTAATTTTCAGGGATATAAATCAATTCCACAGTGAGTTTTCACTTCAACTAGAATGAATCTTATTAAAAAACAACAATAGCATCAAAAAAGAAGACAAAGAAAAGCAATAAAAGTGCTAGTAAGACTTCAAGGGAAAGAAACTTTTCTATACTGATGGTAGGTATGTAAATCAGTACATGTGGTAGACAGTATAGTACAGAGGTTCCTTAAGAAACTAAAGATAGAAGTATCAATTGATCTAGGAATTCCACTCTTGGCTCTATAGCTAAAGGAAAGGCAACCAGTATGTCAAAGAAATGTCTGTATTCCCACATTTCTCAGAGCATTATTCACAATAGCCAAGAGATAGAATTAACCTAAATGTCCATTTTAGGAAGGTGGTGATGGATAAGAAAAAATGTGGTATGTATACACAATGGAATATTACTTCACCATAAAAATGAATGGAATTTGGTCCTTTGCAGCAACATAGATGAACCTGGAGGACACAACATTAACTGAAATAAGCCAGGCACAGAAAGACAAACACCACATGATTTCCCTTCTATATGAAAGCTGAAAATTTGATCTTACAGAAATAAAGAGTAGAACAGTATTATCAGAGGCTGGGAAGGTAGAATAGAATAAAATGTTGGTTAGGGAGTACAAAATTAGATACAGTTAGATAGAAGTAATAATGTATTCTACAAGATGATATGGTTACTACAGTTAGCAGTAATTTATTCCATACAATAAAACAGCTAAAATTTTGAAAGTTACCAAAACAAAGATAAAACAAGATTTGAGGTGATGAAAGAGTGCATAATGACTCTCATTTAATCATCGCATGTTGTATACATGCATGGGAAAATCACACTATATCCCACAAGTTGTAGTCAGTGGGTTTGCAAGGGAATAGATTTAATGCAGGACACATAAATTTATAGGACTATCTTACAATATTCACCCAAAAAGTAAAATGCGGAAGAGTGCAAGAGATCTGTCTATGTACTAGAGACCCAAAGAGGGCCTGGATCCCATAGCAATGTCTATGCAAGTTCATATTGGGAGGCTGAGAAATCTATAATGTTAGGCTGAAAGGTCTGCACTGGAAAGCCCAAAGGCTGGTGCTAGAGGCCAGAGAATCTGCACCACAGACCTGAAGGACCTGTGCCAGAAGGCTGTGGGATCTGCATTGGAGCAAGGAAGTGATACTCTACACAAAGGCGAAGAGCAGGGCTCTTCCAAAGGGAACAGCAACCATCCCCAGTTACAGTGAAGACTGGAACTCCATGAGAGCAGTGGAGTTCATATCAGGAAAACCAGCCACAACAAAGCTTCTCCTGGAATATCAGCAGCATGCAATCTTCCCCTCCCTTCCTCTGGTGTGTCTTTCACACTCAGAACCACCCTGACTCAATTCAGTTGGGTGTGCCCACTCTAATTGACCATTAATTAGTCCACAACATCATATTTATGTCTAATTGTTATGTGTCAATTAAAATGAATGGAAAAACCTCGAGGCAAATAGTAATGTGTCCAAGTTGTCAGAAAAACAGGCATAAAGCAGATCTAGGTAAACCAGGATCTAACATCACCTTGCATAGGAGGTAAGTACTCTTCTCATGGGTTTCATTTCCACTGTGAAACTGCAGATTAAGCCATGGGAGAAATGGACAGAGTTGTGCATGGAGTGGGAAGGCAACAAAACTAAACTAAGTTCCTACATCCAGTTGGAAGAACTTAGAAGTTTCATCCTCATGCTAGTGTTTAAGTTCACTGTAGAACTCTGTCACTCCTTTGCAAGGTGATTTTGAAGGTGTGACAGAATGCATCTTCAAACACAAGGACAATTAATGATAGTTCTCATTCATTCACTGTGCTTATAGTGCGTTTTTGAAACTCTTCACTCAGATAGGTGGGATCTTTGCTGCCTCCACTTCTTGGTGGGTAAACATGTGATTACCAAAAAAAAAAAAAAAAGTGACAGTATGCGTGTATGTCATAAAGTTGATACAACTGCAGCCTGGCTCCCTTGAGGATCTCTCCTTGGGGTCCTCCCTGGCCACTGTGTTGTAAAGACCACAAAGCCACATGTGCCAGCCATGTGGGTGAGCTGGCTGGGGTGCAGTTGGTACAGCCCTGAATGCTGTCACATGAAACAGCTGAACAGTAAAATAACCATTTATTAAGCTTCTATATTTTGGGGTGATTGTTTACATGATCATATTTAAATGTCACAGGATGGTTTTCAATTTCTAACTTCCAGGTCTGTCATCTGATAAAGTATGTCTGGAATGTGTGATCTTTCTTCAAGGGCAAGCACAGTGTGGGATCAGAGAGCAGAGTTCCTCCACTTCACCATCTAAAGCCAGAGTCTGGGAAGTGGTTATCTGACCCTTGAGGGCTCCCTGATGGGTTGATGCTGAGAAAGACACAAAGACCATTCATTCAAGATAGTAGCACAGTGCCTATCAACT
>RJWM01017748.1:0-41919 GCA_004363535.1 Dasyprocta punctata | reverse complement strand
CTCACAGCCTTGCGCCTGCCAGGGCAGGCGCTTAAGCCCCTGAGCCAACCTCCCGGCCCTGGTTTTTTGAGGCAGGGTCGCACTATGTAGCTCAGGTCGGCCTTGCGCCACGTTGTAGCCCAAGCCGGCCTCGAACTCACAACGCTCCACCTACCTCAGCCTCCCGAGTGCTGGGATTAAAGGCGTGCGCCACCATGCCCGGCTGACCAGGCTGTTCTTAAACTCACAAGGTTCCTCCTCCCTCAACCTCCCGAGTGCTGGGATTAAACATTTTAACTATTTTGAAGTGTGTGATTTGATATCAGTTAATATATTCATAATGTTGGATAGCCGTCAGTACTATCTAGCGCTAGAAGATTTTTTGGCACCCCAGAAGGAGACTTCCATAGTTGTTAAGCAGCCATTCTTCCTTATATCCTCCTTCCAGTCACCCACAGCTACTATTCTGCTTTCTGTCCCCATTGATTTGCCTATTCTGGGCATTTCCTATAAATGGAATAGTACATTATATAGCCTTTTTTGTGTCAAACTTTTTTGAGTTAGCATGTTTTTGAAATCTGTCCATGTTGTAGTGCATATTAGTACTTAATTCCTTTTTATGGCTGAATAGTGTTTCATTGTGTGAGTAGATCACATTTTGTTTTGTTTCGGCTTTTGGTTTTTTGAGACAGTGTCTTGCTATGTAGGTTACGCTGGCCTTCAACTAACCATGTAGCGTAGGCTGGCCTTGAACTTTCATAGGACCTGTTGCCTCAGCCTCCCCAGTGCTGGGATTGCAGCCATGAGCCACCACACCTGACTAGTCATTTGTTTTTAGTTTACATTTTCCCAGTGACTAATGATGTCAAGCGTCTTTTCTGTGCTTGTCGGCCATTTGTTTATCTTTTTTGGGGAAATGTTTATTCTTTTTGTGGCTTTTGTTTGTATTTGCTGCACTGGAAATTTCACCTCACATGCTAGATAAGCCCTCTACCACTGAGCTATACCCTTAGTCCAGTTTTGTTGTTGTATCCAAGAATCTGCCAAGTCCAAGGTTAGAAAGATTTGCTTGTTTTTTTCTACGGGTTTGGAGTTTTAGCTCTTACATTTAGGTCTTTAATCCATTTTGAGTTAATACTGCTGTTCGGTGTAATGTCTGCATCCAACTTCTGTTTGTGGAGATCCGGTGTCATGGCAACATCAGTTGAAAAGGTGGTCTTTTGGATGCCCCTTGGATGGAGTTGATACCCTTTTGTTAAAAATCAGTTGACTAGACTGGAACTGGAGCTGTGAGGTAGAATGCTTACTTACCACACAAGACACTGGATTTGCTCAACCAAAAAAAAAAAGACAGTTGACCATATTTGGACATATCAGGATTACACCTGTGGTCCCAGCTACTGGGCAAGCTGAGGTAGGAGGATCACTTGACCACAGGAGTCTGAGGCCAACCTAGGCAACATAACAAGAGCCCATCTCAAAAAAAAAAAAAAAAAGCAGTTGAGTGTAGATTTTGGGGTTTATTTCTGGATTCTCAGTTCCATTCCATCATTTGTTATGTCTGTCTTTATACTAGTCATTGTTTGATTACTGTAGTTTTTGGGTTTTTTTTTGTTTTGTTTTTTTGTTTTTTTGTTTTTTTGCAGTGCTGGGTATCTAATGCAGGACCTTGCATATGCCAGGCAAATGCGTTACTGTTGAATTGCACCCCTAACTTCCATTGTTGTAGCTTTGTAGTAAGTTTTAAAATTGGAAAGTGCAAGTAAACTGGGCATGGTGGTTCACACCTGAAATTCCAGGAGTCCGAAAGTTTCACCATGAGTTCGAGGCCAGTCTGAACTACATAGCGAGACCGGTCTCAAATGAAATGAAATTAAAAAAAAAAAAATGTATGAGTCCTCCACTTGTTCTTTATCAAGATCATTTTTGGATATTTGGACCCCTTGTGATTCCATATGAGTTTTAGAATTAGCTTTGTCCTTTCTGTAAAAAAGGTTATTAAAGTTTTAATAAGGATTGCATTGAATTTGTAAATCACTTCATGGGAATATTGCAATCTTTTAAGTTTACTTAGTTTTCAATGTGCAGATCTTTCACCTATTTGATAAAGTTTATTCCTAAACATTTTATTCTTCTGAATATCATAAATATACTTGCTTTCTTAATTGCCTTTTCAGATTGCTCATTGCTAGGGTATAAAAGCACTACTATTTTTTTTTTTAGAAGCACTAATTTTTGTGTGTTGAACTTTTATTCTGCAACTTTGCTGGATTTGTGTATTAGCATTAAAAGTTCTTTGTGAGCTCTCCAGGTTTTCTTTACATTAAAATCATGTCTATGAGTATAGATAGTTGTACTTCTTTACAATTGGGATGTCTTTTCTTTTTCTTCCCTAAGTATTCTGACTGATATTTTTGGTGTAATGTTGACTAGCAGGGGCATGAATGACCATCCTAGTATTGTTTTTGTTGTTGTTGTTGCTGCTCTCTTTTATTGTGGGTTGGTTTGGTTTGGTTTGGTTTTGCTATGTACTTCTGGCTGGCCTTGAATTTACAGTGATCCTCTTGTCTTGGCTTTCTCCCAAGTGCCGAGATTACAGACGTGCACCACCATTCCCAGCTGTTTTATTTATGCTTTTTGTCTAGTGTTCTTGATTTTAAAAAGAAAAAATTTAGCGGGACGTGGTGGCGCACACCTTTAGTCCCAGCACTCGGGAGGCCGAGGTAGGAGGAGCGTTGTGAGTTCGAGGCCAGCTTGGGCTACAATGCGAGCACAAGGCCGGCCTGAGCTACACAGTGCGACCCTGCCTCAAAAAACTAGGGCTGGGAGTTTGGCTCAGTGACTTAAGCGCCTGTCTGACAGGCGCACGGTTGTGAGTTCAATTTCCGGTGCTGCAAAAAAAAAAAAAACTTTCAGCCTTTCATCATTAAGTGTGATGATAGCTATGGGCTTTTAGTAAACTTTCTTTATTCTGTTGAAGAAGTTCCTTTCTATTCTTAATTTGTTGAGATTTTTCTCTTTTTAATCAGGAAAGTTTGCTGAATTTTGGTCATATGCTTTTTCTGCATCAATTGAAATAAGTCGCGTAGGTTTTTAAGTGGAGAATAAAGGCGCCTTTTGTGTTTTATAAAGTCACTCCGAAAGCAGAAGTTTGAAGAGTGAAAGACTAGAGACAGGTTGACAGCTATTGGAGGTCTCGTGAATGGTCAGGACCCTGAACTCTAGGTAGCTTTGGATAAAAACAGGAGAGGGGAAGAGAATGATAAAAGCAGGCAGAGTTTAAAAAATAAAAATTCACCACACTTTTGCAAATATTCATCCTTCTTCCTAGAATGATGTTTTCCATTTCCTCCTAGGTCACTGTTACTGTTTTAAAAGAAAAAAATAAAAAACAACCTAAATGCAACCTTTTCTGTGAAGTTGTTCTAAGATATTTTCCCTCTCATTTCCTTCTGTTTCTTCTCTTGATGACAGATCATCACATATGTAGTTATTTAGCTATTTGTCTATTCTGCTCTGAATATCACATGGTCATTGTGCATTGAATGACACAATCTCATGCTCTCTTCAACGGTACATATACTAAAATTGAATGACACAATCTCTACCTTTAAGGAACTAATAGAGGAGTTAAGATTTAATACAACTCAAATGAAGTGATGGTCATTTTACCTTTATAACAGCAAAAATTGGATAACAAGTATGTAGTAACAGAATCATAAAACAGATTCTTCTTTGTGATAGTTTTTTAAACATCCAGCATTAGAAAATGAAAAATTCACAGGATTACGAGACAAATTTTTTTTCTTTTCAGCAGTTTGTATTTATTGCAAATAGTTCAGAGAATATAGATGCATATCAAACTGACCCCACTTTCATTCCACCACCACCCATGGCGACTACAATTAATAATGTATAGATCCTCGAGGATTTTTTTCTATAAATTCAGAAAGAAAAGTCTTAAAGAGAATTTTGAAGTAGATTCAGTAGCAGTAATATGATCAATTTGTATTTGAGCATTTAGAAAAGATAGTATTTGGTTGATACATTTACTTAGAATTGTGAAAGCTCCACAGTTGGTATATTCATCAGCTATTTTCTTTCTCTGGGCTTCAAAACTCTGCTGTAATTAGGAGCATCCTTATTTCCCTGGGTACCTCACCCAAGAGGTAGAATTGAATGTGAATGTGTGCATTCCTCGCTAGATGGAAACTACAAGGAGCCAAGTTTAAAATGCTGTTGGGCATGGTGACACATGCCTATAATCCCAGCGCTTGACAGGCTCAGATAGGAGGATCACTGCACGTTCAAGGCCAGCCTGGGATATATAGTGAGTTCAAGACCAGCCTGAACTGCATAGCAAGACCTTGTCTCAAAATGTCAAAAAAAAAAGTTTAAAATGCTTTTTGGTAAAACAGGCTATCTTGGAAGACCCCTGCAGCTAGTGTCACAGACCTGTGCAGGCCATCTACTTGCAGAATATTGGACTAGCAGTTCCTGCAGTATGTCCCCAAGATAGAATATGAGACTGTAGCTATGTATCTTGACTGCTTGAGCCTAGATGGGAGGGTAGTTGAGTTAGCAGGACACAGCCTTGTTGTAGCTACAGCACCTGTGTCAGAGTTTTCTTAAAAAGAAGTCAAAAACTATTAGATGGGTTTTTTGTTTGTTTGTTTTTGTTTTTTAGACAGGGTCTTCTGTGTAGCCCAAGATGGCCTCAAACTCAAGGCACCTCAGCCTCCCAAGTGCTGGTGTTATAGGCGTGTGTCACCACACCCACCCTGATTTTTCTGTTCTCTATTACCAAAGGGGCTTACCTAGCAGTCGGAATTTGTAGAGGAGGATTTTCTTTTCTTGGTGACATTAGACCAACTGAATGTTTACTTATCAGATAATAAAGTAATTTCCCTCTATACAACTGCAATTATGGGTGAGGGGCCCTCAGTGGTAGAGCACTTGCCAGGCATGCTTGAGGCCCTCCTAGGTTCAATTCGTAGCACTGCAAGAAGGGAAGGTAGGTAGGCACGCACTTGAGCAAGCCATTTCCACTCAGAGTGGCTACCCAGTGTTCCACACAGAAAAATTGTCTTTTTGAGGCTGAGAATCTTCTCATACTAGTCCTTCTGGGCCCTTGACAGTTTCCTAGTCCTCAGGGAGCCTTTCTTCTGTCTTGCCTTCATGCCGGTCTGAAACTCCCAGGCACAGCTACTTTGTATGCCTGATTGGGGGAAGATGTGACCTACTCAGAAGGTCTTGTTCATTGGTAATTGCTGCTAAAAAAGGGGTTTTTTGACTGAATTTTAGTTCTGACTCTGCTTACAGCGTCATTGGATTTCAAAGCCAGAGTAAACCACAAACATAACTTTTCAAGAATAAATGGAAAATCAAGGTGAATGAGTTGGCTGTGGTCACCAGGTTACTGGTATAGTTGTAAGACCTTGAACTGGCAAAGATGTGGGGGGAGAAAGAAGCAAATCATCAAGAATTTATGTTCAATAAATAAATAAATTTACATTTTTTAAAAAAGAATTTATGTTGAGGGCCAGAAATTTAGCTCAGTTGCACAAGCGCCTGCCTGAAAAGCATGAAGTCATGAGTTTGATCCCTGGTACAAAAAAAAAAAAGTATTTATGTCCTAATAAGGCCCCTTTTTTTGCGGCACCAGGGATCGAACTCACAGCCTCACGCCTGCCAGACAGGCGCTTAAGCTACTGAGCCAAACTCCCAGCCCTAGTTTTTTGAGGCAGGGTCGCACTATGTAGCTCAGGCCGGCCTTGTGCTCATGTTGTAGCCCAAGCCGGTCTCAAACTCACAACGCTCCCCGTACCTCAGCCTCCCGAGTGCTGGGATTAGAGGTGTGCGCCACCACGCCCGGCTTAGCTTACTTTTTTTATCTATAGGAAATACTGTTTTGTCTGTAGGAAATACTGTTACTTATCCATATTTTGCTTGATCTTTATACTAAAGAGTTTTTTATATTTTAATGTGATTCATATTTTTTGCTTATTTTTATTTTGTTTTATAGAGAGAAGGGCTTTCTAAATTCAACAAGATCTATGAATTTGATTATTATCTGTATGGCCAGGTAGGTGAAAAAATATTCCCATCGTAAAGCTGAAGTATGCTTTCAGATCCATGTGCATGTGCCATTTTGGTGTACAGTTCTTGGATTTTCAACTGTAATGAAAAGAATAGCTGTTTATTATGAATCTAGCCTAAATTGCTTTGCTTTAGAGTTAAGAACAATTAGTCACCATTATCCTATATAAAATATATCTCACTGTCTTAGTAACTGTTACACAAAGGTCCTTAATTACAGTTGGTAATTTTATAACCTATAAGGAAGTGTGGTTCCCCCCATTTCTCTCCCTCTCTCTCTCTCTCTCTGGGTGTGTGTGTGTGTATGTGGTGCTGGGGTTAGAACCCAGAACCTTGTGTATGTTAGGCAGGCACTGTAGCCCAGGTTGGCCTCAGACTCACTCATGGCGACCCTCTTGCCTCAGCCTCCCAAGTGCTGGGATTACAGGTGCATGCCCCCATGCCCAGCTGAGGAAATTTTAAATGGGAAGGCAGCATTGTAGTAGTAGAATTGGTGTGGTGATTGGATTGCCTGTGGATTTTGGCTTTGATGAGTTATATTTATGTTTATTTCCAATCAACTGTGTTAGGTTTTTTGCTTTCTTCTTTACTAGATGTCTTTCCCTTTTATTTGAATGATTTGGTGAAGTATAATTACAAAAAGACTAATTTTAATTTTGTTATCATTCAGAATGTTACCATGATAATGACTTCAGTTTCTGGACACTTGCTGGCTCATGATTTCCAGATGCAGTTTCGAAAATGGTCAGTATAATTCTTAGGGGAAGGACTGATTGTTATAATACGTTGTGACAAATGTTACAGGAATTTTGAAGTATGTTGCTATTACCATGTAATTTAAGATGACCTAGAATTGTCTGATACATTGTAAATTTTTATCATATCTTTAGAATAAATAGCCACTTTTAGATGTCCCCCCAAAATAGATCCCTTTTGTACAACTGTTGGATTGCATTTGTTCTGTTGCAGATGTGCATAAAAGGGTTCCAGATGTTTTCTTAGCAACTCCTGTTAATCTTCACTGGGGAGAGGAGATTGTGCAGAGGATCATGGCTTTGCTTTTAATCTTCTAGGCCATTGGCCTTTTCTTTCCCTTTCACTTTCCTATTCCCTTCTTTTTCCCTTCCCCTCCCTTTTCTTATTGTTTCCCTTTTTCCTTTCTTTACCCTCTTCCCCACCTTTCCCATCCCCCACTTTTGGGGGGGTACTGGGAATTGAACTTGGCCTCACACTTGCCAGACAGGCGCTGTACTGCTGAACTACATCCCTGGCCCATCCTATCCCCTTCTGAGACTGTGTCTTGTTATGCTACCCAGGCTGCTCTTGAACTCCAGGCTCAGTCTTCCATCTCAGCCTTCCACGTAGCTGGGATTATAGGCATGCACCGCTCTCCCTGAGCCATTTTCTGCTAGTGGTTCATCTATGAGCTTACTAGAGCAGTGCATCCTTGTTAGAGTAGAGGACTCCATCATGTGTGGGCATAAGAATCTTTGTGCTTTTCTTTTCTAGGCATAGCTGCAATCCCCTAGTCCTCTTTGAAGCAAAAATTGAAAAATACTGCCCAGAGAATTTTACAGACATCAAGGTAGGCTGTTTTGGAAGACACGTGGCATTGAAGTGAAACAACCACACGTAGATTCTAACACCATCCCACCCCTGGATAGATGGAGAGACTATAAAGTGCACGTGATTTGACAGTAACTCATTCGTTCAAAGTACCTGTGGTTAGTTCACTTTAACTGGGAACCTTTCTTGAGATGAAACACAATGAAGTTGTTTTCTGGGGCCGGGGGTTAGTTTTTAAGCAGCAAATAATCAAAACCACTGGAGGTAGAAATGTGTGTATTAGAAGTGAACTACAAGCTGGCGTGGTGGTGCACACCTTTAATCCCAGCGCTCCGGAGGCTGAGGTAGGTAGAGCATTATGAGTTCGAGGCTGGTTTGGGCTACAATGTGAGCAAGGCCAGCCTGAACTACATAGTGCAACCCTGCCTCAAAAAACAACTAGGGCCAGGAGTTTAGCTCAGTGGCTTAAGCACCTGCCTGGCAGGCACAAGGTTGTGAGTTTAATTCCCGGTATCACACAAAAAAAAAGAGAGCGAGAGAAGTGAACTACAATTTCATCATATTGGTGAACTTGTCTTAAACCCCCAGTCTTTTTGAAGCCTTCTTACAGGCCTGGGGATTGCATTGGTGACCACACCATCACTGGTGCTGGTATGAACGATTTTCTCTGATCTCTTTTCCCCTCACAGAGTTCAAACATTCCATAGCAGCAGTAGTCTTCAGTCAAATCTCTTTAGTGTAGAAGTGTCCAAAAATTGTTGTGGACTCTAGTGTCAATGTTCTCCCCTCCATTAACTTCAGAAAACTCTGGAAAAAGAGACACGGCAGTGCCAAGCCCTGGTGATTTGGACTGACTGTGACAGAGAAGGTGAAAACATCGGGTTTGAGATTATCCATGTGTGCAAGGCAGGTCAGTATGCTTCTCTGTTAGGAACATAAATAAAGCATTCTACTGCATGTCTGTACAGTGGTCTGTGGCCAAGTTCTTCTTTATAAGCTCATCTTCATCAAATGTCAGGACAGTTTGATGTGCTTCTTAGGACTACCAGGAGGACTAAATGAGTCAGCAATATATTTTTTAAATTATATAGCCAAGGAGCCGGGCGTGGTGGCGCACGCCTTTAATCCCAGCACTCGGGAGGCTGAGGTAGGAGGAGCATTGTGAGTTCGAGTCTGGCTTGGGCTACAACGCGAGCATAAGGCCGGCCTGAGCTACATAGTGCGACCCTGCCTCAAAAAAAAAAAACTAGGACTGGGAGTTTGGCTCAGCAGCTTAAGTGCCTGTCTGACAGGCGCGAGATTGTGAGTTCAATCCCCGGTGCCACAAAAGAAAATTATATAGCCAAGGATGTAGGTCAGCAGCATAAGCACCTGCCTGGCAAGCACACGGTCCTGAGTTCGATTCTTGGTATCCCCCCCAAAAAATTTATATGCTAAATATGTGCAAGAGAATGTGTATCCCATAAGTACAAAGAAATTGTAAAGTACTGTTTTTTCAATCACCTATATACTTTGTATAATGACTTAATAAATAATTGTGGGACTAGGGGACTAGGTGTGGCTCAGTTGTAGAAGAGCACTTACCTACCATATACAAGCCCCTGGGTTTGATCCACAGCACCTCAATAAGTGAATGAATGTAGGCTTAAATTTGAATGACTCTAAGAGGGTAATACTTCCTGGTAACTTAGAGGAAGTGGAAAATAGGCCATTCTCTGGCTCAGGTGGTAGGGTTGCTGGTTTTCCTAAGTGGTTTTGTATTGAGAAACTGTAATGGGAGGAAAGACAAGATGGCAGAACAGTAAGCAGCAGAGTAAACAGCCTTCCTAAGAGGGACCATCCAGATGCTGGAATATAGCAACATGGGGAAGACAAGAAGGAAGGAAGTGGATCCCCTGGACCCAGGAAGAATCTAAAGCGAGAATTGAAGCCCACAGAAAGAGTAAAAAAAAAAACCCAAAAAACTTAAACGGGAGTTCGAGGCCCGGCTTGGGCTACAACGTGAGTGCAAAATGGCCCTGAGCTACATAGTGCGACCCTGCCTCAAAAAACCAGGGCCAGGAGTTTGGTTCAGTGACTTAAGTGTCTGTCTGGCAGGCACGAGGTTGTGAGTTCAATCCCAGGTGCTGCAAAAAAAAAAAAAAAAAAAACTTAAACGAAGAAGGTGGTAGCTGGTAGCACCTCTGCCCGGAGCCGGACACACTGTGAGATGAGCTGCTGGAACCTGGGGACACACGATCGAGGTGCCGCCACGGCAGCAGAGACCCTGGAGGCCTCTGCTGAGAGAGGCAGCATTGGCGGAGAGTGGTACTGGACAGGGAGAGCAGACCTAGAGGACTGAACTGGCTGACAGTGAGTGCAGGAGACTTCATCCTCCCATGGGAGAAAGCGATTAGCTGGGAGCCATTTTGGAGTCAGACTGGATGGGCCGGGGATGGAGCTGCTCCTGGCTTCCTCCAGCAGCTCCTAGATGGGTGCAGACCCATGGAAATTGCTCAGACTGAGCCCTGCCCCTGCGTGCATTCTGGGGCCACCTCGGAGGGTCCCTGCGGGTGACTGGCTTGGTCTGGAGGCAGTGGTTCCACACGCACTCCAGGGGTGGTAGTGAAGGATGCTGCTGTGACCAGCCCAGGCTTGCAGGCAGCAGCCCTGCCCCTCCATACACTACAAGCCATCAGAGCAAACACAGGCTGGGGAAAAGCAGCAGACAGTCCGCGCCAGTGTACCCAGTGGCAACCGTCAGATATCCATAATCAGCACTGGCTAGAAGAACCAAACAGTCTCGCTTCAGAGAAACTATAGCCAATGCGGGAAGTGCCTGGGACCCCAGTACCCACTTGTCCAGAAGAACCCAGGAATATGTCAAGATGAGGAAGCAAAAGGCAGTCTCTGGCCTCCAATCCAAGCAGAACAAGTCCCGGAGATGCAAACATGATAGAGATCACGAGTTGCACACCTGAAGTTTCTGAAGTGATGGCAACTGAAGTAAAGAAACAACTTCATGGGCTATAAAAGAAATTAAAACAGAAATACTAACTCAGGCAAAAGATGAAATGAAAAACATAATAAAAGAATTGCTAGGCATCTCTAAAGAAGACATAGATAAAAGAATGGAGGAGCATAGAAAAATGAGGGAAACCTTGAATGAACAATACAAAAAAGATTTAGAATACATGAAACAGATTCGGAGATAACCAGGAAATCAAAAACTCCATTGAAAGCTGGCAAAACCACTTAAGAGAAACTGAAGATGAACTTTCAAACCTTGAAGACAGGTTTGCAGCTTATGATTGTGAGAGGAAAGATCTCTTAAAAATAACAAGGAACCTGGAAGTAACAATTCAATGACTTCAAGACAACCCAAAGAAACAACTTAAAAATAAAAGGTGTGAGTGAAAAAGCAGGAGTCAATACAAATGACATTAAAAGTCTTTACAGAAAGAATATCAGAAAACTTCCCAGGCATGAGCAAAAGAAGTGTTATTCAGATAAATGAAGCATATAGAACTCCAGTTAGCCATAACCAAAATCTACACCCAGACATATAATAATCAAGATCCCAGAAATTCAGCACAAGAACAGAATATTAAAAGCTACTAGAGAAAAGAGATTACCTATGAAAGAAAACCCATCAGAATCACAACAGACTTCTCAACACAAGCCATCAAGTCAAGAAGTGCTTAGAATGAAGTATTTCAAATCCTTTAAAAAAGAAAAAACTTCCAACCCATGTTGATACACCCTGCAAAACTATCTTTCAAAATTAACTGAGAAGCTGGGCGTGGTGGCGCACACCTTTAATCCCAGCACTGGGGAGGCTGAGGTAAGAGGAGTGTTGTGAGTTCAAGGCCAGCTTGGGCTACAACGCAAGCACAGGGCCGGCCTGAGCTACATAGTGTGACCCTGCCTCAAAAAAAATACTAGGGCTGGGAGTTTGGCTCAGTGGCTTAAGCACCTCTCTGACAGACTCAAGGTTGTGAGTTTGATCCCTGGTGCCGCAAAAAAAAAAAAAAAAAAAATTAACTGAGAAATAAGATGCTTCTATGACAAAGAACAGCTGAAGGCATTCATGACCACCAAGCCAACCCTACAAAGAATACTGAAGGACTTTCTAGAGACAGATAAAAAGACTGCAGTTCCAGAAACAGCAGCAGAGGGGTATCACTGAGCAGGCCAGACAATTGAATGGAGAGGAAAAGCAGGCAGCCAACGGCAGCAAAATAGCATGGCAGAGACAAGGTAGTGCATGTTGGCCATAACCATTAATGTAGATGGCCTCAATTTACCAATAAAAAAAAAAGCATAGGCAGAATGGATCAGGAGACAGGATCACCAGTATGCTTTGTACAAGAAACATTTAAGCCGGGCATGGTGGTGCACGCCTTTACTCCCAGCACTCGGGAGGCTGAGGTAGGAGGAGTGTTGTGAGTTCAAGGCCGGCTTGGGCTACAACGCGAGCGCAAAACCGGCCTGAGCTACATAGTGCGACCCTGCCTCAAAAAACTAGGGCCAGGAGTTCAGCCCAGTGGCTTAAGCACCTGCCCTGGCAGGTGCAAGGTTGTGAGTTCTATCCCTGGTGCTGCAAAAAAAAAAAAAGAAGAAGAAACACGTTTAACTCAAAAGGGGGTACATAGACTGAAAGTCAAAGGAGAGAGAACAATGCTCTATGTGACAGGGAACCAGAAAGAAGTAGGGGTAGCTTGCCCATTAGCTGCAGTGGACAAGAAAGACATGGCATTTTTATACAATGGAAAGCTACTCAGCTATAAAGAAAAATAACCTCAAGGCTCTTGTAGGTAAATGGATACAACTTAGATCATGCTCATGGATGAAATGGTTCGAAGTCACATGGGTAAACATCGTGTTGTCTCCCTAGTGTAAAAAACTAAAGGAGTTAGTAGGATTCAAAATACACAATATATTGTGAAAGTGAAAAGGGAGGAAGTGTCTAGAAAGGGGAGGAAGTGGCTAACTGTTAATCTATTATCGTGATTTGAATCCCTTATAGTTTTCATTGTTCTGTTTAGTTTTATTCTGTTTCAGTTTGTCTAATTTTATTATATTTGATGGCATGAACAGCTATTTTAAAGATAACAAAATGCATTATGGTAGCCATTATTGATTTCCTATTACCTTGTTTGGAAGCCCTGTATTGTGTTCATTGTTTTGTTTTGAGTGATTTTATTCTATTTTGATTTGATTGTATTATGTCTGATGATATAGGCAACTACTTAGAAGATAACAAAAGGCATTATGGTAACCACTGTTGTTTTACTATTGTTTCGAAGTCCTGTATTGCTTCATTATTTTGTTTTTATTGGTTTCATTCTCTTCTGTTTTGTTTGGTTTTATTATACCTGATGGTATGGGCAGTTATTTTGAAGATAACAAGAGGCATTATGGTAGCCATTATTAATTTCCTTTTATCTTTTTTTGAAGTCATGTACCATGTTCATTGTTTTGTTTTGATTTATTATTCTGTTTTATTTTGTTTGGTTTTATTCTCTTCTAAATAAAAAATGCATTAACTTTATTTTATGTATTAATTAATTAATTTTTTAGACAGGGTCTCACTATAAAGTTCAGGCTAGCTTTGAACTCGAGGCACTTCTGTCTGTCTCCCGAGTGCTGGCATTACAGGCATGTGCCACCATGCCCAGCTAAATGCGTCAACTTTCAAGGATATTGTGTATGTCCTGTATTTTTTCCTGAAGGAACATGAAATTCCCTCACAAGGATTTTTCTTCTCTCTAAAGGGCTGAGAGCAAGTAAGATTAAAAAGCTCTCCCAGCACTCAGGAGGCTGAGGTAGGAGGAGCATTGTGAGTTCGAGGCCAGCTTGGGCTACAACGTGAGTGCAAGGCCGGCCTGAGCAACATAGTGCCACCCTATCTCAAAACACTAGGGCTGGAAGTTTGGCTCAGTGGCTTAAGTGCCTGTCTGGCAGGTGTGAGGTTATGAGTTCATTCCCCAGTGCCACAAAAATAAAAACGTTAAAAAGCAAGTTACAGTGATGTTTTCCTTTTTGACATTGTACACCACTCCATTAATCTAAACTAATAGTTGAAATGGAATGGATGCCTCACAGGTTCTTGAACTTCTTTGCCTTCATGTTGAGGTAGTTTAGGCAAAGTAAGGGTATTGTGGTGAGTGCAGTGTGATTGCCTCTGACCTCCGTGACCCTTTGTGTTCTGCAGTGAAGCCCAATCTGCAGGTGTTAAGAGCCCGGTTCTCTGAGATCACCCCCCGTGCTATCCGGACAGCCTGTGAAAACCTGACTGTGCCAGATCAGAGGGTCAGTGATGCTGTGGATGTGAGGCAGGAGCTGGACCTGAGGATCGGTGAGGAGCTAGACATGCCCCGCTATGGCCCATATAGCATGTTGGTACTGGATTGTAGAATCAGAAGTGACCTCATCTTTCATCACTTTCTCATTCTTTCCCTCTCTCCACACTTACTACTTTCCAGGAGCTGCCTTCACTCGTTTCCAGACTCTGCGACTCCAGAAGGTTTTTCCTGAAGTGCTGGCTGAGCAGCTTATCAGCTATGGCAGCTGCCAGTTTCCCACACTGGGCTTTGTGGTGGAAAGGTTCAAAGCCATTCAGGCCTTTGTGCCAGAAGTCTTCCATAGAATCAAAGGTAAGGTTGGAAGGGCAGGGGATATAGCTCAGCAGCATGAGCGCCTGCCTGGCAAGCACATGATCCTGAGTTTGATTCCCAGCACCAACAGAAAAAAAAGTAAGACTGGAGATTATTGTTGCGGGACCTCCAGACCCAATGATAACAAAGACGCTGAGTGTCAGTAACACTAATTTAAATGTATGGGGTTTTTTCACCTTGGTCCGCCTCGACCTGCTCCATTGTAATACTCAGAATCTACTTAAGTTTCTCTTAGTTAAGTAGAACTTTTACCCTATTTTAAATTCCTTTGATTTTCACTGTGATGTCTTTTTCTGTCTGTTGTATCACGTGGCTTCTCTGAGACAGCCTTTCTGTTTGTCTCTCCCCAATGTAGTAACTCATGACCACGAAGATGGTGTTGTAGATTTCAATTGGAAAAGGCATCGTCTCTTTAACCACACAGCTTGTCTTGTCCTCTATCAATTGTGTATGGAGGTAAGGAGTCCTTTGAGAGCTTAATGACCTAGAAAACATTTTGTGTACCTCCCCAGCTGGGTCGTCTGTTGGCAGAGGTGATCCTGTCCTGTTCTGAAGTCTGTTGGTTTTTAGTTTGAATCTCAGGGCATCACTTTTTGGGGACCAGCAAGACTAGAACTCCATGAAAATAGCACTAAAAATATACAAAGGAAGAATCTGCAGAACTTTTATGTAGAAGCAGAAATTTTGAGAATTGTACAGCAGAAACCCTTCCTAAAGCATATATTGTTGCCATAAATTAGGACAAGTCAACTGGACCTATCTAGACCATGAACTCCTAAAGCTCCAAAGGGTATCTGGTCCAACCTCCTTCCAGTGACCCCATGCGGAAATCTACAGAGATGAAAATCACAAATGAGTTTCATAAATTAATTCACAAGTTAAGTTACGTGTGACTTTCACAGGTTCATGTCATAGTGATAAATGCAAGGATGAAAATAAAACAAAATAAAGGAATAGATGATGGCATGGGGGCAGGACGTGGACTTTATCGATGAAGTGGTTTTACGGGGCCTTTTAGAATGACATTTGATCAGGGCGTGGCATGTCCCTTAGAGCAGCACAAAGGGCAACAGTCAGCTCAGTCAGTGGCAGAGCTGGGACCCCAACTTCACATATCTGACTATCAGACAGACGGTCCACTGTGTGATACCACTTCCCATGCATCAGGACCTAATTCCTGGTTTAACCCTGGGCTGTACACAATGGTGTCTAAGATCCACAGAGCTCTAGATTTGATAATTTGTGGTATGCTCTGGCAGGTTTATTATTACTTTGGGGGAAAAAGTAAAAACTATTAAGCACCTGCTATGTGCCACTTTATTAAATGTTATTTTGTTTCATCCTAATACTCCCATGAAAACAATGATACTGTCCCCATTTCAGAGTAGGAACCTGAGAAAGTGAAGTAATTCACAGATATCCTAGAGCTATTGGGAGATGGAGCATTGGTCACTAGATTAAATCCTAGTATAGGGCCAGGGATCTAGCTCAGTGGCACAGAGCCTGCCTGACAAGCTAGAGGTCATGAGTTCAATTCCCAGTTAAATAATAAATAAATAAATCCCAGAATATCTGTGCTCCTTCTGTACAGCCCATCATTTCCTGGGAGTCACCCTACTGTCTGCCACTCCACCCTCTGACCTTAGACTTGGGACACTGCATATTTATCTGTTAGATAAAAAGACCTTAAAATCATTCAATCAGTCAACCAACCAACCACAACCAGGATGTGGGGCAGGAATACATGGCAGGTGGCGTACTTCTAACTCCCTGGGAAGAGCAGCTTGTTCCCCACTCTACTGAAAGGGTGAAATTTGGATTATGATATACAGATATTCTCATTAGCAAATCACTTAGGCTGAGTTTTTGAATATTTACAGTCTTTTTAATATGTGAAGTTTTAAGATTAGATTTCCCAGCTTGTATAATTTTTTGTATTTTTAACTATTCTGAAGTGCATGTTTAGGTAGAAAACTACTGAAGAGATACAGAGACTATAGTATTCTGTTGGCTCTGGAACAGGCAACTTAAGGTTTATAAAACTGCCCTTCAAAATCTTGGTTTGAATGAGAAGAGGGTGATGAGAGTCTATCATACTGTCTGTAATAAATGACTTTAAATGGGACATGCTGCTGGACTGAGGCTGCAGTCTGTGTTAACAGTCATTGTGGACTGAAATAGGCTGCTACACCAGGTTAGAGATGACACACTCCCAAGTTAATGTGGTCTTTGCTTTCCTGGTCTTGTAGGATCCCACAGCAACCGTGGTGGAAGTCAGGTCAAAGCCAAAGAGCAAGTGGAGACCTCAAGCTTTGGATACTGTGGTATGTTCTAAACAGACTGTTCCAGGCACTATTTCCTATTGTTGAGGCTGGGGTTTTACTTACACAAAGCACTCAAGGAAAACATGGATCTTTTTGACCTCTCAATGTTTTGTTGGGGTTGTTTTTGTTTGTATGTTTGTTTTTTTAACTTTAAAGGTAACAATCCCTAGTACCACCACCACCAAAAAAAATTAAAGTTAACAAACGCAATATAACTACATTATGTGAGGTTTGAGAAACAAAAAGAGGAAAACAAATGATCTATAATCTTTCTACCTTTACATAATCACTGACATAATCTTGATATCCTTTTTTTTCCATAGTATTGGGATTAAACGTCATCGAGCTACATCCACAGCCATTTTTATTTGTTTATTTTTCTTTATTTGAAGTCTCAATAAGTAGCCAAGTAGGGTTCAAACTCTCCATCCTCCCTGAGTGTCCCAGCTAGGATAACAGGCATGCATCATAACACCTGGCTCCTATTTTTTTTAATATATGTATTTTTATTTTAGAGCAGTTTGTTTTTTTCCATGGAAGTGCTCTGCCACTGAGCTTATTACCCCCAGCACCACATGTGTTTTATTCCTCACTAATTAAATATGCTTTCACATGTAGTCAGCAGCATTGTTGGAGTGTCACATAAGGGAAAGAGCAATTGGTTATTCCTCAGGAGGCCTCACAGGATGCTTTTCATCATCCAGAGAAGTTTTTTAGGACTTGAATAGTATTCCCACAGTATAGTTCTAAAACTGTCTGCATTAGCATCTGGTGTTAGACTATATAGTAAAAATGCAAATGTCAACCGGTGTCTCAGCCCTACCCTGTCATATTCTCCAGTGACTGGGCCCATAAATCTGTTGTCTCCTCAGGTTAATCTTAAGATTGCACATCAGTGTCTGAAAACCACTGGTTGGCATTTGCCCACCAGGCACAAAAATCCTCCTTGAGCACAGTCTTTCCTTAGCATGAGGACAGCAGGTGGAATGACGGGCCAGACCTGCTGAAGATGAATTGTGTAGTTGTGTGGTCCCCGACTCACCTGTACCTACACAGACCTTTTGACTCTCTTAACAGGAGCTGGAGAAACTGGCTTCTCGAAAGTTGAGAATAAATGCTAAAGAAACTATGAGAATTGCTGAAAAGCTCTACACTCAAGGGTAAATATTCTCTCCACACTTGAGATTGTGCATGATATGCAAACACTTTATCACTGAGCTATACCCCACTCCAAAATCCTACTCTTGACCCCTTTGCGACTCTCGCTAGGACCCTGTCAGAGACAAAACAACAGCAAATAGCACCTTTACAAGTTGTGTGCCTGTGAAAATCATCCCTACCATGGCCATGATAAGTACCCCAGCACTGAGGTTCCCTAACTATGGTGTCTAACATGTGACTGTTGAGCACTTGAGTTTCAGTTGTCATAATTAAGATGTATTATAAATGTAAAATATACACTGAATTTTGAAGGCTTGTATGAAAATAAGATAGAAACTATCAATAATTGTTTCATCTTTTTTTGCATGAGTAGAAATAAAATCTAGGTCCTCACATATTCTAGGCCAGCACTCTGCCACTAAGCTATCTCAAGGATTCTTTTTTTTTATGCTAGGAATTGAACTCAGGGCTATTGGACTGAGCTGCTTCCCCAGCCCTATATTTTTCGTTTTGAGACAGAGTCTTGCTAAGTTGCCCAGCTTACCCTCAAACTTGCCAGAATACTGGGATTACTGGCATGTATCACTGTACCCAGCTTTAATAATTTTTAAGTGACCCATAGAAAATTTAAAATTATAATAGAGTCCACATTACAGTTTTATTGGACACTATTGTTCTTTGTATGCTTTAAGAAAAGTTATAGGAGTACACACTGTGGGAACTTCAGGACCAGCAAGGCTAATGCACTGTACAGGGTCATTCTGTTAGTCTAACCCTCAGAGAGGCTCATGACATGTCCAAGGCTACACTACTGCTGTAGAGGGCCTTTGTCTTCTACTGTGCTGTCTGTTTCCTCTCTCCTTGGGCTTCTCGAAGTCTCCTAGTAAGAGAACTTACTGCTTTTCATTCCTAAGGGGGTCCTATCTTAAACCTTTTATCTGTGTGGAACACCTAGGTGCTTTTCTTTTGAGTTGCCTGTCGTATGAATGATTGCAGGTGTTTCCTGAGGATTCCAGTTTTTACAGACCAGTGAAAGAGCTTAGCAATTTCTTTTTCTTTTTGTTTTCTTTCTTTTAGGTACATCAGCTATCCCCGAACAGAGACAAACATTTTTCCCAGAGACTTAAACTTGGTGGCGTTGGTGGAACAGCAGACACAGGATCCACACTGGGGGGCCTTTGCCCAGAGCATTCTAGAACGGGGTGGCCCTACCCCACGCAATGGAAATAAGTCTGACCAAGCTCACCCTCCCATCCACCCAACCAAGTACACCAGCAACTTGCAGGTTGGTATCCCTGAGTGTGCAGCCTGCTGAAATCCAGAGACAAGTGCTGAGGAGTCAGTAGTAGGATTTGAATTTGTTCTGTGGGCCACGATATTAGGAAATAAGTGATTTGCAAATACTTAGTCCATCTTAAAAAAAAAAGAAGTCAGTATTAGAATTCTACTTCATAGTCTTGTGCCTGGATTTCATGAAAAGTCCTGCCCATTGTGGGGTCTACTCTTGGTCAGCTCTACTGCTTCCTTACTAGTCTCTCACAGATGTGGCAGCTCAAATTCCCCAGGCTTTTCCTGTCTCCACACCCACAGCAAGCCTCCTTTGCTAACTGGTGAAAACCTACTGTGCTTTACAGCCTCCCCTTCTGGAGGCTTTCCCATCACCCCGCTGTCCACAGTGCTCACACTGAAGTCTGCCTGGCTTTAACTGTCCCCCTAGATGGGAGTGAGTGTTATACTGACAGCAGCTGTGCAGGTTTGTTTGATATCTGCAGCTAAGTAAACCTTGGTCATCTTCATTTTATTTTATCTTTTTAAATTTTATTTTAAAGATAATAAAATCCAACAAAACGTAACAGAGCAAAGTCAATCAAAACAAAGCAGTAGAACTGGTACAGAACTTCAAAGTAAGATACTAGGAAAGCAATAGCTACTATGGTATATCTTGTTATCTTCACAATGGTTGACCATTCCATCAGGTATAGTAAAATCAAACCAAAAACAACAAATAAAACCAATAAAAACAGAATATGAAATAAAGCAAAAAAAAAGAATTAATCAAAATAAAGCAAAACAATGAGAACAATATTGGGCCTCAAAGACAAGACAGAAGGGAATCCCCCATATTTGCTACATTGCATAGTGTCATCTTCCCAAGAGATGCTCAGACTGTTGGCCCCAGGCCTGCAAAATCAACCAAATAATACAAGCATTTAGTTGCTTTATGTACCTTAGCTGCTATCAACTTAGCTGGCCCTCTGAACCAGCAGGTTGCTTGGGGAGGGGGGGTTGGGGGGGGACCTTGATTCTTAGCCGGTGCACCAGTATGCGTATGCGAGGCATGGATCGTTCTCTTGCTGGAGTCCACACTGGTTGCACGTCACTCACCAGGAAGGCAAGCTAGTTGTCTTCTGATTGGAACCTTCCTGACCACAAACTTTGGTCATCTTTCAATATACATATTCTTTCTCATTTAAAATGTACCACATCTTTATTCCAGAAAGTTTAAAAAGTACGAAAGATTATATGAAAATAGACCCTGTAGTCCTACTCCCACTTAGGACATTTTTAACACAAGTATATAATGTTCTTATAGTAAAACCTCAAATAGCTCTGTAAAAACAGCTTTTTAATACAGTATTTGACTATTTCCCCATTTGCCACAATATGTAAAAGTACGGTAACACCAAGTATGGTGGCACACCTGTAATCCCAGTGCTCTGGGAGGTTGAAGCAGTTTGAACTCATCCTGGGCAATTTAATAACTGAGTGTGAGATCCCGTCTCGATTTAAAAAAAAAAAAAAGAGCTAGAGATATAGTTCAGTGTGAAGACCCTGGATTTTCCCAGTATTACCAAAAACTAAAGATACTTAACAGTCACATTGGTATACTATTATTTTGCCAAATCTGTTTGTGTAAGATGATATTATTTCCTTTTTTTTTTTTTTTTTTGAGATAGAGTCTCACTATGCAGTTCAGGCTGGCCTTGAACTCACTTTGTAGCCCAGGCTGGCCTCGAACTCCCAGCAATCCTCCTGCCTCAGCCTCCTGAGTGCTGGGATTACAGGCATGCACCACCACATCTAGCTTTTATTCTTTTTTCTGGGCTTTTGAAACAGTCTCACTATGTTGTTCAGGCTGGCCTTGACCTGTGTAACCCAGTCTGGCCTCAAAATTGAGTCAGACCTCCTGCCTCAGCCTCCCAAGTAGTAGGATCATAGGCATGCCCCTACTACACCTGGCTATTTCAAACTTTTTGTTATGTGATATACTATAGTTAATGACATTTATATGGGTCTCCAATGAATTTCGTTTGAATGAATTCTTAGAAGAGAAATTATTAAATACATGAGTGTAAATGGCCCACGATCTTTTGATACTTTGAGATTATTGATGGAAAGTCACTCTAACAGGTCACTGCTCAAGTGCATGTGTAAAGTGGGCCTTGGGCTGTCAGACAGTGTTAATCTGTGAATCTTGTATTCAGGAGTATCTTGCTAATTTCCTATGCTGTTATTTTATTTCTGTGTAGGTTTACTTTATATCAAAGAACACCTTCCCAGACTGGAGAGGACAGTGACTCCCTTACTTATCCTTAGCATGATGAGAGTCGTGGGGTGTATCAGCCAAACCACGTGAGCTGCCCAGGATTGGTGCAGAACCTGAGCAGCCACGTGCCCTGTTCTGTGCAGAACTTCAGGCTGACAGTGGCCTTAGCCAGGTTGACACTACCAGTGGTGTCCTTTACATGTGCTATCCTGGAGGGAGTTTCAGATTCCTTGTCCTTTTCTTCAGGGAGATGAACGGCGGCTGTATGAGTTCATTGTTCGTCATTTCCTAGCTTGCTGCTCCCAAGATGCTCAGGGACAGGAGACAACTGTGGAGATTGACATTGCTCAGGAGCGCTTTGTGGCCCATGGCCTCATGATTCTAGCTCGAAACTACCTGGATGTGTATCCCTATGATCGCTGGAGTGACAAGGTAATAAGGAGGCGGGCCCCAGAAAGGGGACAGTTGTGCTCCAACCCCTTGGCTGGCTGATGGAGCAGGACCTGAGTTTGGTAACAAAATGATCTGATCTCCACTCCTGCTGCTCCCTGTAGCTCCTCCCTGTCTATGAGGAAGGCTCCCACTTTCAGCCCAGCACTGTAGAGATGCTAGATGGGGAGACCAGCCCTCCACAGCTGCTCACCGAGGCCGACCTCATCGCCCTCATGGAGAAACATGGCATTGGTCAGTAGCTCGACTGGCGAGCCCATGGCCCTCAGGCACTTATTCCTGTCTCGTTTTGTAGTTGAAGTGAAACCTGGAGAGGTTATGAATTTAACAAAGATTTCAAAGGTTGTACATTATAAAAATCTGATCCAAATAACTATGGCCAGTTTGCTGTTTTTGTTTGTTTGTTTGGTTGGTTTTTTGAGGTTCTTCAGTTTTTTTTCTTTTCAGTGATGGACATCAAACTGAAGGCCTTGTGCGTACTAGGAAAGCACTCCACCTCTGAGCCACACCTCAGTCTCAGCCAGTGTTCTTAAACCCCACAGGCACCCTTATAATGAAATGGGTGTTTCCCGTGACTCAAGGCTCAGATGGGAACTCCCTTGAAGTGTCAGACAGGAATTCTTGTGAAACAGCAGGTGTGAGTGGCAGGCACTAGGGTCACAAAGAGGATTAAGACCTAATCTTTCTCTTTTAGAGCTTAGTCTATGAGAAAAACCAAACCAAACCACCACAGAGTGATAGGTTCTGTGGAGGAACAGGCAAAGGCAAGTGCAGCCTTGGCAGGATTTGAGGACATGAGAACAGGAAAGCACACGCCTGCTGTGGCTGCAGAGTTAGGACGGCGGGTCGGGGGGTGACCATAGAAGGTGAAGCTGAGAGATCCAGGGCCTTGTGTGCCCAACTAAAGGGTGCAGAGGTTGGCACATGGTGAGCAGAGAGCTGGCTAAGATTTATAAATAAAGTAGCCATACAGAGCTAAGTACTTAGCAAATAATTTTAAGAGGTTTATTGAGCCATAATTTATATACTATATAATTCAGAGCTGGGGGTGTGGGTCAGTGATAGAGAGTTTGCCTGGTATGCACAAGGGTTTGGGTTCCATTCTCAGCACTCCAAATACAGAATAAGGCTGGGCGTGGTGGCACACGCCTTTAATCCCAGCACTCGGGAGGCTGAGGTAGGCAGAGCATTGTGAGTTCGAGGCTGGCTTGGGCTACAATGCAAGGACAAGGCTGGCCTGAGCTACATAGTGCGACCCTACCTCAAAAAACTAGGGCTGGGAGTTTGGCTCAGTGGCTTAAGCGCCTGTCTGGCAGGCATGAGGCTGTGAGTTCGATCCCCGGTGCTGCAAAAAAAAAAAAAAAAATTACAGAATAAAATGTATAGTTCGATGTTTTGTTTTTGTTCTTCAGTGCTGGGAATGGAACCTAGGATGTCTCACATCCTAGTCAGGCATTCTAGTGAGTCACATACTAGTCAACACTGAGCCATACAACCCAATCCCCAATTCAGTGCTTAGTGTATTTTACAATATCATGCATTCAGCATGTAAGTGATTTCCTTGACTTTGCATAATGTTCTCAAGGTTCGTCTTTGTTGAACCATATCAGAGCTTCATTCTTCGTTATTTTATTTTTTATTGCATATATTGACTATTTTATTTATTTATTCATCAGTTGGTAGACACTTGGGTTGTTTCTACTTTAGAATTGTTACTAATACTGTGATGCATAGTCATGTACAAGTTTTTGTATTATGTGTTTTGAGTTTTCTTTGGCTATGCCTAGAGTAAGGTTGTTGGGTCACTTTTTGAAGAACCTTCAAACTGTTTTCCAAAGTGGCTCCTCATTTTACATTCCCACCAACAAGGTACAAGATTCCACTTTCTTACATCAGCACTTGTTATCTGTCTTTGTTATACCCACAGAAAAGGGTGTGAAATGATACTTCACTGGGTTGTTGTTCACATTTCCCTGATAGCATAGCTGCATTTTAAAAGGTCCATTTGGCCACAGCTTAGACTAAGTTCAGTAGAGAAAGAGGCTAGAAATTGGCAGATATGAGGACATTGCATTGTACAGTTGAAATGAGGTGGGTTGTAGCCTTGGGTCCTGACTTGAAGGAGAGAAGGATTTAAAACAGGAGTTGCAAAGCTGGAATTTATAAGGATAAGCCATTGGGTAGAAGAGACCAGGAAAGTTGAGATTACCACTGTAATTTGTTGCCAAGCCAGATGTGAATAGAGGCATCTCACCTTTATTGACTGCCCAAGTAGAAATGGGGCCCAGGGGGATCAAGGTACCCATAAGTCATGTGGTACAACTGTTTGGGTTGCCTCAAAGTAACCAGGAAATGTTTCCAGGTACTGATGCCACTCACGCGGAGCACATTGAGACCATCAAAGCCCGGATGTATGTTGGGCTCACCTCTGACAAGCGATTCCTCCCTGGACACCTAGGCATGGGACTAGTGGAAGGTAAAGGAGGAAAGAGCTTGCTCAGTCCCTAAGGGTATCGTGTGGAACCTCACAGAGCACTGTTCTTTCCTGCAGGTTATGATTCCATGGGCTATGAGATGTCCAAGCCTGACCTCCGGGCTGAGCTGGAAGCTGATCTGAAATTGATCTGTGAAGGCAAGAAGGACAAGTCTGTAGTTCTGAGGCAGCAGGTCCAGAAATACAAACAGGTTTTCATTGAAGCAGTGGCTAAGGCAAAGAAGTGAGTGTCATACTCTGCTGTCCTGTCCAGAGGTTCTGTAGCCCAGGCATAGCAATTCCCATGAGAAGTGAAAGTTCTTGGGGGTGGTTCAGCAGAAACAAAGAAATGCAGCCACTCCTAACCCACGCCCTTTGGGGTACTAACCCTGCAGCATTATCTTCACCAGTGGCCTCATTAACTGATGGGGGAACTGACCACACAGGCTCTGCTTCTTTGGGTTTTCTTCCTCTGAAATGATAAAAACAATTGGCTCCAATTAATTTGAGCTGTGGATATGGGTGTTATTTTAAGGCCTTTGCACCAAGTTATATCCCCTACCCCCACCCCACTTTTTTTTTTTTTTTTTTTTTAGGCAGGATCTCACTAAGTTGCTCTAGCTAGGCTCAAACTTGCAGTCGTCTTGCCTCAGCCTCCCAGAGTGCTGGGAGTACAGGTGTGAAGCTCAATGTGAAGGACCCTGGTGGGGATTGAACCCAAGGCCTTGCACGTACTAACCAGGTGCTCTACTTTTGAGGCATAGTCTTGGTAACTTCAGACTGCCCTCAAATTTGTCATCCTCCTGTCTCAGCATCAGTAGCTGGGATTATAGGCATGTGCCATCACATCCAGTCTTTTAAATCAATAAATCCAAGAATCCAAGTCCTGGTATATGATCTTTTTGTTATTGGCGCATTTTAGAGTTGTCCACTTGAGGCAGGGGCGGTGGCACACACTTGTAATCCCAATACTTTGGAAGGCTAAGGCAGGAGGATAAAGCTCAGTCTTGGTACTGTAGTGACTTAGTGAGACCCTGTTTCAGAATAAAAAAGGGCTGGGGATGTAGCTCAGTATGAAGGCCCTAGGTGTGATCTCAGTACCACAAAATGAATAAATGAATGCATAAATGAATAGTATTGGCCATTTAGCAAGCAGCATGTGTCTGTTTTGTTACTTAGAAATATAGTACAATTTGTATTTGTGATACTGTGATTTGTAACAGATACATCTGGGGCCAGGGTTTTAACTTTGTGGCACAGTGCCTACCTGGCAAACATGAGGTCCTGAGTTCAAGTCCTGGTACCAAAAAAAACCCCTAAAAATTAAAAACATATCTACATATATATATATGTACTTATATATGTACATATATATGTTGTATGTATACCTATGTATGTACATAGATGTGTGTATGTATATGTATTTGGTCCTCATTTCCTGACACCACAGGTCCTAAAACCCTTGGAATCTTCAAAATGCTAAATGTCTTGGTTGCTAATCAGATGACTGGCAGAGAGACAGACAGCTGACAGCCCCTGGATTGGGGGTTTGTTTCTAGGAGAACCAACCATATGACTAGAAATTGGAACTTTCAACTTCACCACTGTATCCCCACTCTCCCTTATACCTCTGGGGAGGGTAGATAGTACTGAAAGTTGAGTTGATCACCTTGATCAACAGTTTATCAATCATGTCTAAGTAAAGCTGGGCATGGTGGCGCACGCCTTTAATCCCAGCACTTGGGAGGCTGAGGTAGGAGGAGCGTTGTGAGTTCGAGGCCAGCTTGGGCTACAACGTGAGCACAAGGCCGGCCTGAGCTACATAGTGCGACCCTGCCTCAAAAAAACCAGGGCTGGGAGTTTGGCTCAGTGGCTTAAGCGCCTGCCCTGGCAGGCGCGAGGCTGTGAGTTCAATCCCCAGTGCCGCAAAAAAAAAAAAAAAAAAACTAGGGCTGGGAGTTTGGCTCAGTGGCTTAAGCGCCTTCATGGCAGGCACAAAGTTATGAGTTTGATCCCCAGTGCCGCAAAAAAAAAAAAAAAAATCATGTCTCAGTAATGGAAGCTCTTTAAAACCCAAAAAACACAATGTTTTAAGAGTTTTCCAGTCCAGGGATTTAGCTCAGTGGTGTAAGTGCCTGCTTGGCAAGCACAAGGTTGTGAGTTTGATCCCTGGGACCACCAAAAAAACAAAAACAAAAAACGAGTTTTCCAGTAGCTAAGTGTGGCAGTTCTGGAAGTTGGCACAGAAACGGCATGGAAACTGCACATCCCTTCTGTCCCTTGCCCCGTGCATCTCTTCTGTCTGGCTGTTCATCTGGATTCTGTAAGCTGCTCCAGCAAATTAAACCTGAGAAGGAGTTCGTGGGAAACCTAGTTTATAGCCTGTTATTCAGAAGCACGGTTCACAATTTGGAATTTGCCACTGGCCTCTGAAATTTAAGTAGTTGGGGACTGAGCCTTCAAATGTTGAGTTCTTAAGTCATTTTCTTATTGCTGAGGCAAAGTACCCAACACTTGTGACTTAAAGTAGGAGTGGTTTACTTTGGCTAACATTTCAGTCCATAGTCAGCTGGCTCTAAGATAGGACATGGAAGAGGAGCATAAGCGAGGAGAGCTGCTCACAGCATGACAGGAAGCAGAGAGAGTCAAGGGAGGAGCTGGGAACGAAAATATACCTTTTCTTTTTTTTTTTTTTTTGTACTGGGAGTTGAACTCAGGACTTGCACTTGCCAGGCAGGTACTTACACCACTGAGTATATCCCTAGCGGGTCAACCTTCCTCTTCCAACCAGAACCTACCTTCTAACAGCAACTACACCATACCGGTCCCAAAATCTAGTCAACTTTCAAAAAAACCACCTAAGCACATGAAGCTTTGGGAGAAAATCTAGATATAAACCGTAACAAGGTCTGACACTAATTCCAAATCATGTTTGAACTGAAGTTGAGAGCAACCAGCTGGACAGTTGTATGGTGTGGCGGGGAAGTACTCCCACACGTCTTTATGTGTGTGGTAGAAAATGACAGTTTTGTGAGTTTTTTTATTCTTTGTGTTGTCTACTGCCAATTTTGAAAAGAAATGCATGAACTAGCATTAAATGCTGACAAACCCTTTAAAGTTTATACATGAACCCAGTGTAGTTTTCTTATGTGTGCACCTGTAGCTGGGTTCCTTCTGGGAGCCAGGAGTCTGAGCGGAGCCAGGTTTGCAAACCCAGGCTCCCCTCTGCCTTCTCTTCTCTGCATCAGGTCAACTGGTTCCTTGCTGTGTGTGTAATGAACACTTACAAGTCTCATAAATACCTTTGCAGTGATTGCCAATTTTTGTGTATCTTTGCTTTTTCTTCAGGTTGGACGAGGCCTTGTCGCAGTATTTTGGGGAAGGGGCAGAGACACCCCAGCAAGAAGAGATCTACCCAGCCATTCCAGAGCCCATCCGGAAGTGCCCACAGTGCAACAAAGACATGGTCCTAAAGACCAAGAAGAGTGGTGGGTCAGTGTCCAGCTTCTGCCCCCACCTCTGCTTGCCAACACCTGCAGTGGTGGCCAGCCAGCTCTGAGAAACCCTGTCACTTTGTGTCCAAGTCGTGATTTAAAGGCAGGCCTGCTGTTGTTCCCTGAGCAAGACGTTAGAGCTAGAAGGATAGCAGAGTTCAATCTGGGTGTAAAGCACTGTGGGTACAACATAAGTGGGAGACTGAAAAGTAGTGCAGTTCTTTTGGTCCTCCACATTGCAATGATATTGACCCAGCATGTAGCAAATGTTGGAGTTTGGATCCAGGGATGTCCAAGTTCAGATCCCAGTTCTGCTACATGTAAGCTGTATGACCTGAAGCAAGTTACTTGACTACTCTGATTCCATTATTTCCATAAAATAAGGTCAGTAGTATCTACTTCACAAATCTGTGTTTGGGTGGGAATTTGAAAAGGGGCAAGACTACAGGATATTTATTCCCTGGTATATCAGTGGACAGTTTACTCCCAGAATCAGGTTACCTGTTCTGGCCCAGCTATCCAAACCAACAGCTGGCCACTGCAGGAAGTTCATGGGGGAAGAAGTGTTAAAAGTGGAGGCAGCCATGCCTCCTATGCCTTTCTTCTGGCAAGATAAGACATTGTTTCATTGGGTCTTCATAATCCTTCCCCTCAAGGAAGGTAGGTTGGTTGGCTGGTTGGTTGATTTGTATTTTTTTGTTTGTTTTTGAGACAGGGTCTCACTCTGTAGTTCAGGCTAGCCTTGAACTTTTTTTTTTTTTTTTTTTTTTTTTGGCAGCACCAGGGATTGAACTCACAGCCTCACGCCTAAGCCACTGAACCAAACTCCCAGCCCTAGTTTTTGAGGCAGGGTCGCACTATGTAGCTCAGTCTGGCCTTGCGCTCACGTTGTAGCCCAAGCTGGCCTTGAACTCACAAAGCTCCACCTACCTCAGCCTCCGAAGTGCTGGGATTAAAGGCGTGTGCCACCACGCCTGGCTCTGGCCTGGAACTTAATTAACTCACTGTGTAGTCCAGGCTAGCCTCGAACTTGTGGCAATCCTCTTGCCTCAGCCTCCCAAGTGCTGGGATTACAGATGTGCAGTACCATGCCAGGCAGGGAAGGTATTTTAAAGAGTGATATCCAGGCATTCTGCTTGTCTGAGGCAGGAAGATCACAAGTTTAAGTCCAGCCTGGTCAATTTAGTGACTTAGCCAGACCTTTTCTCAAAATTAATAAATAGAAAGGGCTGGATATTGTGGTCCACTGTGAAGACCCTGGGTTCATCCCCAAGTCCTTTCTGGAAAAAAAAGTGAAAATGGAACTCAGAGAGCACTGGGGAACTGCCTCTGTGTAGGCAGCTGTAATGAACACTAGAGGCAGAATTTCAACCCAGGTCCCTGCTGCTTTTCTCCACTCCACATTGCCCCCCTTGGGCTGTAGCACTGCTGCTTTCTTGCTGTTAAGGAGGAAGATGATTCTCCCAGCTCCTCCCTACCCAGTTCTCAGTGGCCTCGGTGACCCCAGGGAGGGAAGTCCTCCTTGGCTCTCAGACACTAGAAATCTATGGGACCAGAGCGGGGAGCAGGTGGAAGCTGGTGCCATTCAAGGCTTAGCCTAGTGCTGGGCAGAAAATTTAATGCTTAATAAATGTTTCTGATGGCTTTCTTTGCCTAATAGGTAATCATTGGAATCTAAGGGAGAGAAATGCTTTTATTTATCTCAGGTTTTTGTTTTTGTGGGTTTGTTTGTTTGTTTGCACCAGGAATCAAACTCATGACCTCACCCTTGCCAGGCAGGTGCAGTGCCGCTAAGCTATATCCCCGGCCCCAAACTCAGGATTATTAACAGAATACTTCTTGGAGGCATGCAGGGAGATCTAGAAATTTTCTCATGGGTTACTGTTTCAGAGTTTATCTAATAATTCCCATTTCCGAGTTGGTGGACTTTCCATTTAAATTGGAGTTCAGGCTTGCTGTCTGCCTAACCATACCTAGGCCCACTCAAAGGTTCACTAGTCAAACCTCAAGTCTCCTGAATAGAAAGTGTCAAAAAATGTTGTCCAAGGAAGATGAATGGTGTATGTGTGGGGAAAAGATTCTTTCCTCAGACTAGACGGCTTTCCTGGTTCCCATTCACTATCTGTGTGTCTCTGGGTAGACTTGCACGCCATTCCAAGCTTCAGTTTACTCCCAGACAAACTGAAGTCCTCAGATCACAGCCCTGGATTGTGATGAGCAAGAAGTGAGACTATATGAGAGTGCACATTACATAGTACATAACTCGACCTTGGGTGGTGGTGGCTTTTTAGGTAGAAAGCAAGGTCAGCAGTAGCTGCTTCATTTTTCAGGGATGTGAAAAATAAATGCAGCCTAGTTTTTCTAAGTCATTCAACATCAGTGATTATATCCATTCAGTGTCCTCCAAAAAAAATGTCCTCTTCAGTCAGCTGAAAAAGTTCCTTTGGCAGGCAGGTGACAGGTCACGTGTGTCCTGTATTCCTGTGGTCTGACCCAGCCTCCCTTGTTCCCCAGTTTCTACCTTAGCTGCACAGGTTTCCCAGAATGCCGACTGGCCATGTGGTTTCCTGACTCAGTGCTGGAGGTCAGCAGGGATGGGAGCGTGTGTGCAGTCTGTCAGCCGGCCCCCGTGTACAGGTGAGCTGAGTACCTCTAAGGGGTGCATCCAGGGAATGTTGTCCTCATGCACTGCATTGCTTAGCTGCTCCTGCAGCAGCCGAGGCAGCCAGCCTAATCCTGCTCTGCTGTTTCCATTGTGCCCAGTCTGGGGAGGGCTCCCTGCATCCTGAGGAGATGAGGAGTGTCCTTCCCGTGACCTCTTCAGACAGATAGTTCAGCACTGAGCTCAGGAAATTATTCATAGATTAAATATGGTGTCTAGGCTCCTCCAAAAAGCCCAGAGGCCCAGTGTAGGACAGTGGTTCTCCAACCTCTTGGTTACTAGAGCGCTCACACACTAAAAAATTATTGAGAAACCCAAAGAGCTTTTGTTTGTGGGTAATGTTTTTCAGTATATACCATATCTGAAGTTAAAGTGGAAACATCTTTTAAAATATTTATTCATTTATAGAAATTCATTACTTAATAATACCAACTTTTTAAGTGACTTTCAGGGTAAAATACCTAATTTCCAAAGCAAAAAATATTATAATACCAATGAAGAGAATAACATTGCTTTGCACTTGTAATACTAGATTCCCATCTGCCCTTTCAGTCAGCCTTGCATGTGTTGTCACCTCTGGAAAACTATTGTACAGAAGAATGAGAGCAAACTAGACACAGCTTCTTAGCACCATTAGATTCACCTCACCTTGACGGGCTTTAGAACCACACCTTGAGAATCCTGGTGTAGAGAAATGGAACCTTTCAGCAGTATCTGTATGGATGATTAATTGGGGGATTTCATGTGCTCTGCTTCCCCCTCTGCATTCCTGTGGTATTGGCACAGGGCTCATTTGTGACTGGACAGCGACCTACAGGTGCCTTGCATGGGCTTCCTCAGGGGATAGGGGCTTGGCCCGCGGCTGGAGCACCCTCTGTGAACCAAGGAGAAGATGCTGAGCAGCTGGTAATGTTTTATCTCATCTTCTGGTCTCACTAGGTTGAAGTTCAAATTCAAGCGTGGGAGCCTTCCCCCCACCATGCCCTTGGAGTTCGTGGGCTGCATTGGTGGATGCGATGAGACCCTGAAGGAGATCCTGGGCCTGCGATTTTCACGGGGTCCTCCTAGAGGCAGCCAGCCCTCTGGCCACCTGCAGGCTAGCCAGTCTGTGAACAGGATGGACAGCAGCCACTCCCACCCTCCCAGCAGTAGACAGACCCAGCCATCACAGGCTCAGGCCCAAAACCTCCTGCCAACTGCTGCCACTGGTGAGAGCAACTCCGTGACTTGTAACTGTGGCCAGGAGGCTGTACTGCTCACCGTCCGCAAGGACGGCCCCAACCACGGTCGTCAGTTCTACAAGTGCAGCAGTGGTGCCTGCACCTTCTTCCTCTGGGCCAACGGCAGCCATCCCGGAGCAGGAGGGGCCCTCGCCCCTGCATCAAGACTCCCAGGCAGCTCTCTTGGGCATCCAGCAGGCTCAGGCCACCACTCTGGTGGGTTCAGCAACCCCGGTGATGGCAGTGACAGCCGCACATCCTGCCTGTGCAGCCACCCTGCTGTCACGAGGACAGTGCAGAAGGATGGTCCCAACAAGGGGCGCCAGTTCCACACATGTGCCAAGCCACGGGAGCAGCAGTGTGGCTTCTTTCAGTGGGCTGATGAGAACGTGGCCCCAGGTGAGGCGGCAGAGCTTGTAGGTCCTGCTTAGGTTTCTACCTCACAGACCAGGGATGACAGAAGTCAGGGCATTGTAGTTGGGGGGACTACCAAGGCCTCCTAGCTATCCTGCTCCTCTCCTTTACTCATTGGCCACTTTCAGCAAAGCAGTGAATCCCAGTCTTTGTTCCAAATTAAAGAACTACTAATTGGTGCTTTCACTGTGGCGAACATAGCACCTACGCAAAGTGACACCAATGCCCCTTTTATTAGGACAATGCCCAAGAGCCTAGGATATTTAGAAGTATCAAGTAGCATAAGGTGGTAGACATGTCATATTTTGACATGGAGCTATCCTTCACAGAGAAGGATACACCCACTTCTAACACTGTACCTGTGTTTCTTGCCACTTCAGGGTGGGTGTCAGTTCTAAATTCAGCCTCTTAACTTTTCCACAGGGACTTTTGGAGCCCAATTTTGGGCAGGAGACAGAGGAAAAGCCCAGGGGCCAGAAGCCAGGAACAAAAGACTCCGGACCAGTTCCTCAGATCCAGGGTCCACAGCAAAGAAATCACGGAAATGCAGTCTTTGCCACCAGCCTGGACACACCCGGCCCTTCTGTCCTCAGAATAGATGAAGGCAGTACAGGGTAGAGTGGGCCACTTTCTCAGACTGGGAATTGAATTAACTAGGACTAGGTGGCTGTTCACTGTTCTAGGAGAGTATTGGCTTTTGGAATTGGGCTTTTCTTTGTTCAGGAGCACAAAATCCAGACCACTCTCAAGAAGGTTGGCTCTGCTGGACAGTGACACTGCCCAGGGCTCAAGAAAACGACCACAGCCACTGCTGAAAAGACGTGCTGCTGCCCCGTGACATCCCCACCCCACCCCACGGACAAGGCTGGTAGCAGAGGACATAACGACTGGCGGCTGTGAACTCACAGCTGTGGCCTGCTGCGTTGCAAACCAAGAACCACCCAGGGCTTTCTGGGGGAGGAGGCAGCACTTCTGTCACAGGCTCTGAGCAGCCCGATGGGGCTTCTCTCCATGGCCATGCTGGGAAGGAGGCTGTTACACTGGGACGTGGCTCTCCTAATACCAGACCTGCAGGGGAAGCTTCACTTCCACTTCATCCAGAAGCCCAGACACCCCTAGCTCATGTGCCTTAGTAAATAATGTGTAATTTTCTCTGACAAGTGACAGTGTAGCACAGTGTCTGGTAACATTTGTAGGAGTGACAGCATCTCTGCCAGCCCGTACTGGAGGAAGCACTCACAAACACTGTCCTTGGTGGTTCCTTCCCACTTGTGGCCTCCCCAGTTGGTCAGTTGGAGCAGAACTGCAAGTGTAAGACTGAGAACACTGACCACCTTCTGCCCTTGCCAAGGATGCACCAGGAATAGTATGTCCCTGTGAATAATACATACTTGACGTGGCCATTTTACAGTTCAGAAGAGAGGCAGCAGTGGGCTGTGAATTACATAATCGCAGTGGCAGTTAGCAAAGAGATGAACTTCTCGGGGCCTGGGACTGCAAGCCTCTGCCCTTGGTTAGACCAGCTCTGTGCTGGTTGGGTGTCAGGGCGAAAGGCTCTCCAAATACGGGTTCCTGGCCTTGTTCCTGACACGGCCTAGTCAGCAGGTAAGCAAGTGTGAGTCCCCTAGCCTCCAGTGCTGGGTTTTCCCAGTCCCTGGCAACCATCTACCTACTGTTTTTTCCTACAGGTTTACCTGTTCTGGACATTTTACATAAATAGAATCATATAATAAACAACACAGCGTGATGTTTTAAAGGTTCATCCACAGTAGAGCATGGATCAGTACTTTATGACTGAGTCATTTTTCATTTATGCAGTAGTCCTTATTTGTGAGGAATAGCTCCAAGACTCCCAAAAGATGCCCGAAACCTTGGAGAGTACTGAAGCCTATAGACAGTATACTATTTCGAATCAGCATTAATTTATACATTAGGCATAGTGAGAAAAACAGGTGTGGAATGTTGGTGTGGTCATCAGCACCAAAGACTAAAAATATTTTAATACTGAAATAGAATAATTATAACAGCTACCTAACAGGTTATGTGAATGTGGTCACTCTTGAGGGAAGACACTATTTTTGAGCCACAGTTGACTACAGGTAGTTGAAACCACAGACAAGGGACTACTGGTATTGCATTACGATTAATGTTTGAATTTTCATATTTTAGCAATTGTGAATAGTGTTGCTATGAACATTTGTGTATGAATATTTTATTTTCAGTCATTTGGGGCATATGACTAGGAATGAAATTGCAGGATCATTTAGTAATAACCCTGTTTTGAGAAACCACCAAACTTCTACAGTGGCTGTACCATTTTATAGTCTCACCAGCTACATACAAGGGTAACTTATTTCTCCACACCCTTATTAATGCTTATTATTTTCTCCTGGTCAATACTTGTTAATTTCCTTTTGTTTCGTTAGTTTGATTTGTTTTACAGTACTAAGGATTAAGCCCAGGGCCTTGAACATACTACTATGCAAGCACTCTGCCACTGAGCAACATCCCCAACCCTGTTTGTTTGTTTGCTCATTCATTCATTCATTTTACAACAGGGTCTTACTAAGTTGCCCAGGCTGACCTCAGACTTGAAATTCTCCTGTCTCACTCTCAACAAAAATAGCTGGAATTATAGGCTTGCCCCTTTCCAAATAGCTTTCTTTTTAATACCTGTGTTCATGGGCTTGCTGTGACTTGTTTGTTTGTTTTTTGGTCTTTTGAGATAGGGTCTTGCTGTGCAGTCCACACTGACCTTGAATTCATTGTAGCTGCCACTGGCCTTCAACTTGCTATCTCCCTGCCTCAGCCTCCCAGAGCGCTGGAATTATAGTATACACTGCCATACCCAACTGCAAAGATGCAGTTTGAAGATGTGATTTGCATTTTCTTGATAGCACTGAGCTTCTTTTCATGTGCCTACTGGCCCTTTGTATATATTCTTTGGAAAGGTATCACTAAGTCCTTTCAGGAAAGCCCAATGTGCAAGAACCAGCCACCAGAGGTGGAAGGTACTGAAAGGCCAAAGAAAGTGACAAGTCAAAAATTGCAGGAGCCGGACATGGTGGCACTTGCCTGTGATCGCAGCACTCTGGAAGCTGAGGCAGGAGGATCATTGCAAGGTTGAGACCAGCCTGGACTACAAAGTGAACTCAAACCCAGCCTGACCTGCATAGTGAGACCCTGCCTCAAAAAAAAACACACAAAAAAAAATTGCAGGATTGTGCAGGGTGAATTTATTAGGGACGGACTCATGGAGCAGCAGCAGGACAGTTGGAACCCCCCCCCCCCACTACAAGGCAGGAGGAAGAGGTTTACCTGGGTTTTTTCAAACTGTTAATACCAGTGGTAAGAAATAAGTCCAAGCTGGAGTGCTGGCATACCTGTAATTCTATTACCATGGAAGACTGAGGCAGGAGAATAACAAGTTCAAGCCCTGCCTGGGTGACTTAACTTAGAATGACCCCGTCTCAAAAATGAGCTAGTTTCAGGCGGCGGCATGGCAGTCACCATGATGGCTTTGGGGTTGAGCGGCTGACCACTGGGTGAGGAAGGGTTCCAGTGCCCAGTCTTGCCTGCTGTACCCTAGCTGCCTCCACCACACCCCCTTGGAGCATTGCAAGAAGCTGCATGAGATCTGCAGCCTTTTTAAAGACCTACAGGGGTCCCCAAGCAATTACTAGGACCATTAGGATCAAGAAGAAGTTGATCAGAGATTTTGATTCAAAGCAACAAGAAGCAAGTAAAATGCTACAGAGATGGAGGAGGAACTACAGTATACATCTCTGTCCTTCCATAACCCCACAATGTAAACTCGAAACTATTGGAGGGGCCTTGCCAAACTACATGGGGAGGTGAGAAGCACACCTTTCACAGCCATACCTGGGGGCCAAGGAGACATATCTTTTGGAGAATGAGCATATCCAGCTGTGGCCTCAGGACTGCTTCAAAGCACTGAAAGCCTCAACCCAGCCATCCACAGTATTGAGCAGTCTCATTGGATTGCCACAGAGACTGACCAGATTGGCTCAGAAATCTCACAGGAGACCTGAGGGAGCAGTGAGATCAGCTGGAACACACCAAGAGCAGTGTCTCAGTTACTTTTCTCTCATTTCTGAGACAAAATATGCAGCACCCAGAATTAAGGAAAGGTAGGTTTATTTAGCTCACAGTTCGTGGAGGTTTCAGTCCATAATCAGTTGGGCTCCATGGCAGAGGGGCAACAGTTTGAGAAGGTGGATGACAGCAAAAGCAACAAGAGCAAAAGTGGGATAGTGAGCAAGCCTGTTTTCCTCCCTTATATTGTAGGCAAGCTATGCACCCTAGGTTGGGTCCTTTACACCCACAGTATCTCTCTGCCCTCCTCACCCACAGGCTGAGAATGTTTACAAAGTGAGGACCCTGGCCCCCTGCTGAATCAGTTAAGCTGCTAAACTTCTCAAATTGATACAATGTATCAACCCTTACAATCCACCCTTTGGCAACCAGACACATTTCTTTAAACCAGTTTCCAGATACAAAGACATACTTAACCATTTCACAACTTGGAACCTTATAACAGGTTTAACAATCTTTAAGAACCAGTATTGTTTATCAACATTATATTACATTAGAATCGTAACATTTTGCCCCTGTCTCCCTCAAAAACTCATGTGGGGCACTTTATGCAAAAGGTATTTAAGAGTTGCCAAAGTCCTAACAGTTTCAGCATTGCTGAAAAGTCCAACTCCCAAGTCTCTGCAGACAGGAATACAAAAGATTGACACCAAAGCAAGTTCAAAATCCAGCAAGGCAAATATTAAGTCCTTTAGTTCTATGTGCAGTATCTGAGGAAATTTGTGGCAAGATATGGGCTCCAAAGGACTTGGGTAGCAATTCAGTTGGTTTTATCTCCCCTGGCTTTTCTGTCAGGCTGGCTTTCCTCCTTCACATCTTTCTTTAGATGATCCACGTTCAGCCAGGCATGGTGGTGCATGCCTTTAATCCCAGCACTCGGGAGGCTGAGGTAGGAGGAGTGTTGTGAGTTCAAAGCTGGCCTGAGCTACATAGTGTGACCCTGCCTCAAAAAACTAGGGCTGGAAGTTTGGCTCAATGGCTTAAGCACCTGTCTGGCAGGCGCGAAGTTGTGAGTTCAATCCCTGGTACCGCAAAAAAAAACAAAAACAAAAAACCCACGATCCATGATCCATGTTCCTGGTTTTTCCCAGCTTCTGGGGTATCCACTGTGCCTTTGTTTTTTGTTTTTTTTTTTTGCGGCACCGGGGATTGAACTCACAACCTTGCGCTTGCCAGGGCAGGCGCTTAAGGCACTGAGCCAAACTCCCGGCCCTAGTTTTTTGAGGCAGGGTCGCACTATGTAGCTCAGGCCGGCCTTGCACTCGCGTTGTAGCCCAAGCCGGCCTTGAACTCACAACGCTCCTCCTACCTCAGCCTCCCGAGTGCTGGGATTAAAGGCGTGCGCCACCACGCCCGGCTTATCCACTGTACCTTTGGCTACACCTTCACAGTTTCACACATTGCCCTCTCAGACACAATGCCTGGCCTCTCAGGCCTTCTGAAATTAGGGTGGAAGGCTTCTTAACCCCACAACTCTTGCATTCTGCATGCACCTAAAACCAGCACCACATGGATGATGCCACGGTCTGTTGCCAGCTGCAGCAGTAGCTAAGCTTTCCTCTTTCTTGGCTGTAGGGGTCGAGTGCCTGGAATGTTGGGCACTCTGAATCCAACTCTGAGAAACAAATTTTCTACGGGGCCATTCTAGAACATGGTGCAGCCACCACTATTTTGAAACATGGTGATCTACAGCTTAGCAGAGTCTTTCACTTATGCAGTTTTGAGGCTGCAAAGCAGGAGACTTGCTGCTTCTTGTGATGCTCCCAGACATCTTATATTCTCCTCTTCCTCCTCAGTAATCAAGATCTCCACTGCTCTGTTTGCAGTTTGCAGCTTTACTGCAGCTTCCTTTCTGGCCCAGTTCACAGTGTTTTAAATCATCTTGTTGAGCTCTTTGCTCTTGATTCTCAGCATAGATCTGGCTAAAAACCCACAACAGCAGCCATACCAGATCCTTAACATTCAACTGCCTTGAAATTGCTTCTGCCAGATTAGTCTGCTGCCCTTAATCTCAGTCTCAGCAAAATCTCTGGACACAGGCAAAATGCAGACAAACTTTCTGCCAAGCCATAACACATCATCTGATGTCCAGCAGCCAGCCAATGCAGTCCTTCCCAGCAGAAACCTCCCAAAGCTGGCCTTTACTGGCAGGATTTCTATCACCTTTCTGGTCTTCTGAGCTCTGACCATAATCTCCCATGCAGAACAGTCTAAGGTGTTCCAGCACTACTATTTCAGGCGACATCTCCAAATCTTTCCAAACTTCCCACAAGCCATTCCCAAAGGCTCTTTTTTTTTTTTTGTTTTTTTTTGGTTTTTTTTGCGGCACCAGGGATTGAACTCACAACCTCGCGCCTGCCAGGGCAGGCGCTTAAGGCACTGAGCCAAACTCCTGGCCCTGGTTTTTTGAGGCAGGGTCGCACTATGTAGCTCAGGCCGGCCTTGCGCTCGCGTTGTAGCCCAAGCCGGCCTCCAACCCACAACGCTCCGCCTACCTCAGCCTCCCGAGTGCTGGGATTAAAGGCGTGCCCCACCACGCCTGGCTCCCAAAGGCTCTTGAAACACACAGTCAGGTACAGTCACAGCAACAACCCCACTTACCTGGTACCAAATTCTGTCTTAGTTACTTTTCTCTCACTGAGACAAAATACCTGACACCCAAAATCAAGGAAGGAAAGGTTTGATTAGCTCACAGTTTGTGGAGGTTTCAATCCATAATCAGTTGGCTTCCAGGCAGGGTGGCAAGACAGAGGGGCAACAGTTCAAGGTGGCAGAAGACAGTAAAAGCAACAGATCAATAAGGGAAGAACAAGCCTCTTTTCTTCCCTCACATTGTATGCAGGGTGGGTTCTTTACACCACACCATCTTGGTGCCCTCCTTTAGCTCCTGCTGAGGATGTTTTCAAAGTGAAGACCATGGCTCCCTGCTGAGTCACTTAATTAAGCTTCTAAGCTTCTCAAATTGGCACAATGTATCAACCATTACAAGCAGACTGGTAAAAACTGAACAAAAGTTGAAAGATTTTCCATTCAATGTACAAAAAAGACAACCAAGAAGCTACTGCTTTCTGTCTTCATCTTACTGGAGCTGGTCATCCTGAGAGGTCTGGTTTATTATAAATTCTTTCACAAACACTGACCTTCTTATAGAAAGGGCTTTGTGGACCAGAACCTCAGCCCTGTGGAGGAATGGTGTTAGGTGTGTGCAGTAAGCATGTTGCTGCTGTGGATTGACGGTGCAAGGATGCACTGTGTAGCTAGACTGTGGGAAGAGAGGGGCCAGGCAGAACCACGTAAATGTGAAGGAAGAGTGACAAGCCCAGTGTGAAATACCAAGGCAATAAATGTTACGATTTCTTTGAAAAAAATAAACCTGAGTTGAGAATGAGGCTTAGTGCAAAGGCCCTGGGTTCAACTCCACCATCACCACAAACAAAAACAGTTGTCAGGACATCACTCTCAGCAGACCCTTAATGACTGTCCTGTTGGGTTTGGGATAAAGGACAGGACCCCCTGGTGGATGCAATGATACAGTCATGTCAGGCTGGACCCTGAAGAGTCCTTTACCCACTCTGTGTGTGTGTTGCTGGGGATTGAGCCCAGGGCCTCATATATGTTAAGCATGCTACACCCTCATCCCCTCCTCACTTTTAAATCAGGTTACCTTTTTGTTGTTGAGTTATAGGAGTTCATAGTTTCTGGGCCCCAGGTATATTTATACTTTTTATTTTTATTTTTATTTTATTTTATTTTTGGTACTGGGGATCGAACTCATGACCTCACGCTTACTAGGCAAGGCGCTTGAGCCAATGAGCTAAATCCCTGACCCCACCACAGGGAGCTCTTGTATATGTCAAGATCATAAACTACTGGGTTGGATCACACCAGGGAGAGGGCGTGGCATTTGAAGTCTGGTCGATCTGGGCTCGGCTCATCTCCTGACTTTCCTGACATGCTCTGTACCTGTGATGGGGTTTCTTGTTCAACACGATCCTCTGGTGCAAGCCCAGTTACAGGGGAACCCTCACAATGGAGCCTTTTGGGGAGCTTTGCCTCCTGGTGCCACATGCAGGATGGCACTATTCAGTGCAATTAGAAACTAATCCTCACCAGCCCCACACTGATTTGGAGGATCCTTTTTTTAATTGGAAAGGTTTTCATTTGCATGTTTTGTTTTGCTGGGACTTGGCAGGGAGGGTTGGGTTTGTTTTGTTTTGTTTTGTTTTAGGGTTGGTTTGTTTTGTTTCATTTTGTTACGTTTGAGACAGGGTCTTGCTATGCAGCTCAGGCCAGCCTCAAACTATGTACCTCAGGCTAGCCTCAAATTCATAGTCCTCCTGCCTCAGCCTCCCATTGTGCTGAGATCACAGGATTACTACCTGACTGATTAGAAAGGCTCTTATTTGCTGTAGTTCCTGCAGCTTGTGCAACTCAAGAACAAGGAGAAAAAAACAGCCTCCCTTACTGAGCCCAAGCAAGACTGGACTTTGGCTGGATGTTCATTTACCATGATTTCTTTTCTTTTTTTTTTTTTTTTTTTTTTTTGTGGCACCGGGGATCAAATTCACAGCCTCACGCCTGCCAGACAGGCGCTTAAGCCACTGAGCCAAACTCCCAGTCCTAGTTTTTTGAGGCAGGGTCGCACTGTGTAGCTCAGGCTGGCCTTGTGCTCACGTTGTAGCCCAAGCCGGCCTCGAACTCACAACATTCCTCCTACCTCAGCCTCCCGAGTGCTGGGATTAGAGGCGTGCGCCACCACGCCCAGCACCATTTCTTATTTATTCTTTGAGTTTCTCACACAAGAAAAACAATGTGATGTTTAAACCTGTGTGTCTAATTTATTTCACTTATTATGGCCTTGAAGTGCATCCATTCACCTAAAAATGACCCAAGCTTATCCCCCCTCATGGCACAGTAGTACTCCATTGTACATAAATACTATATTTTCTTTTTTCATTCTTCTGTTGATGGTCATATGAACTGTTTCTAAAATTTAGTTCTTACAAATTGAGCTGTTACAAACGGTTATTCATATATTGCAGTGCTGTGATGCTTTCAACTTCTTTGGGAAGATACCTGGAAGCGGGAGAGCTGAGTCAAATGGAACCTCTAGTTTTAGAGAGGTTTTTGAGGCATCTCTGTACTGATTTCCATAGTGGCCGTACCAATTTATACTCCCATCAGCAACAGAAAAGGGTTTCTTTTTTCTCTCCAGCCTCAACATTTGTTACTGATTGATTTCTTGATAATAGTCATTCTTTCTGGAGATGGAATCTCAGTGTTTCAATTTGTATTTCTTGAATGACCAGTGAAGCTGAACATCTTCATGTATTCATTTGCTGTTTGTACTTCTTCATCCTAGAAGGATCTATTCACTTCAGATGCCTATTTTTAGATTGGGTTTTTAAATTTTGGGGGGGTTCTGATTTTTTTTAAAGTTCTTTATATATTCTAGATGTCAGTCTTTTGTCTTAGGAGTAACTGGTAAAAATTTTTTCCCATGTTTGCCAACTGTTCCTCAGACAAAGGATTACTATTGAGAACATATAAAGAACTAAAAAAAAAAAATCAGCCCTCCCAGATTGAAAAACCCAATCCAAAAATGGGCATCTGAGATGAATACACACTTCTCAGATGAAGAAATACAAACAGCAAATAAATACATGAAAAAATGTTCAAAATCACTGGTCATTTGAAAGAAGCAAATTAAAACAACACTGAGATCCCAACTCACCCCAGTAAGAATGGCTGTTAT
>RJWM01017747.1:0-42538 GCA_004363535.1 Dasyprocta punctata | reverse complement strand
GTAGTATGTATAGCTATTACATCCATTTTGTGGATGAGGAAACTGAGGTTTAGAAACTTGCTTTGTACAATGTCATCTATCTAGAAACAAGAGCAGATGGAATACAAAACCAAATCCACTTAATTCCAGGATCTGTGCCTTTAGGGGAAACTTAAATCATATGTTTCAAAAGAGAACATAACATAGATGTTAACAGGATAGGTTAACAAAAAATGAAAGATATTCTTCAGTAGCCCACATGTTAATATTAAGATGAGTCTACTTAGTTACTTCTGTTTCTGCGGAGGACCCTTCTGATATATTTGCTTACTTTCCCCGTCCCGCCCTTGCTCCTTTGGCTCACATATGCTTCCTCACATCAGTGCCTATGGCAATCCCCACCAATGAATGCCCCCCCAACTGTGCCAGCCATTGTTCCAACAGCATCCTGCCTCTTTAGGGGCTGTTCATTCCCTATAACTCGCACTCCGTTTTCCCTTCGGTGCCAAATACTCTTAAGACTGACTCCCTCATCTGGAACAATGAGACCTAGAGACTCATGCCAACATATTGTAATTCTCCAACAAGCTGCCAGTGCCAAGAATTAAACCACATTCGCTCCAGTGCAGTAGCTTTACACACAAGCTCAGGTTTTTGCTTTGTGTTTATGTAGGTTCTTTTTTCCCCTCTCTTAATCTCCCTTGAGCTGCTGTGGCAGAGCTCACTGAAAAATTGAACAAGCAAAAAATATGTATGTATAATATTTAACTTTTTCAAAAAAGTGCCAAGAGTTAGGTCATACAAATCTGCCACCGTTTATACTTTAATTTTGTAGCTGAAACAAAATTGTGTTACTCTAGACATGGGGTAGTATACACATTTATGAATGGAAGTTTTTTTTTTTTTTTAATTTTTTTGGAAGGAACAGTCAAATAGTTGAATTTCAGAATATACCAATAGTCTCTCTATAGTCAGAAAATAAAAGCATATGCAGATTATTAATGTCATAGAATCATATTTTTGAAGCTAAAAAATTCTTAGATAGCATTTCGATAAGCATTTCATAAAAATAATTTATCACATTTTTCAGACATCAGTGGAACACAAATTGTTGTCTACTTAAAACAAAATAGCATTCCATTGCTGTGTAAATCTAATTTTCATTAAACAAATTTTGAGTTTCATTTCTTCAAGAATTAGATCTTTTTAGCTCTTCACAGACTGCCAGTCTTTAAGAGAGTTACAGATTATACAATATTCGTCAAAATATTTTACCAAGGAAATTAGTTTTTGGAGATGACTGGCTTAATTTAAGCAACAACTGACCTAGGTAGACTTCTGTATTTTACAGAATGAAAATCATAAATTAGTTTAAATAACTTGCCCAAAATCACAAATCTAGTTAAGGATAAAGGCAGAGCTTGAGGCATAATTCTCAGTTCAATGTTTTCTTTAATACCTGTACTACAAGTGTTTTGTTTGCTTCGTTTCCTTTTGAATCCTTCATTAAAGGGCCAAATATCTGAAAAATAAAAATTTGTCTTCATTTTATTCACTTCATAGGGTTTTCCTTGACAATTATATAACAGTAATCCTGTTAAAATTAGGTAATAGTAACTTAATATTCTACTCTAAAAAACTTTTATCTGATAGCCACATGAATTAAGAAAAAAAAACAAGTTAGTGCATTATGCCAAGTATAGTTTTCTTCAGACAGATAATTATAATTCAATATTCAATGTGTTGTTATTTGATTATTGAAAAAGGAAAAAAATTTTTTTATTCTTTTTTTTTTTCTTTTTGAAGCAGAGTTTCACTATGCAGTTCAGGCTGGCCTTGACCTAACTTTGTCACCCAGGTTAGTCTCAAACTCAATGATCCTCCTACATCAGCCTTCCAAGTGCTGGGATTACAGGCAATACATTTATTTATAAAGGGAAAACTGGGATAAATCTGGGAATCACATCAGTAAGAATTCAATTCTTGCTGACAACAGCTACAGGTACAGCTACTACATGGGTTTTTTGTTTGTTTGTTTGTTTTTCTTTTCTTTTTCCTTTGGTACTGAAGAGTTAATGTAGGGCCTTCACACTGAGTTACATCTCCAATTTTGAGACATGGTCTTGCTTAGTTACTGAAGATGCCCAAATTGGGCTCCAATTATGATCCTCCTGCCTTAGTATCTGAGAGTTTTGAGAATTCAAGGCAGATAATAAAAACTTTTACATATGGAGAAAGTTATTTGCACACTAAAGGCCAGGAGGTCCTGAAACAGTCTCCTTAGCCAAACCCTGGAGCTAGTCTGCCACTGGCAACATTAAGTTTTTCCAGGAAATGTTAAAATTATACATACTACTCCACACAAGAGAAATACATCTGAGATTCCAAAACATTAGGATTTAAGTGAGCCTTACTTTTATATGTAATTATCCTGAAGTGAAATAAGCTCTTGAAATACTTTTAACATTGCCAAACAATTGTTGTTTCCACTTGAAAGTTAAGATCTCGTAACAGGGAAAAAAATGTCTTTGGCTGACTCAAGTTTTGAAATTTGCAAGGTGTAATCAGTGTTTGGAATGAACTATATCTAAATCATTAGCCACAAGCTTGAAACTTTTTCACCATACCAGATAATATAATCAAAACACCTGTTCAATTACACCCAACACTGTATCATGTTTTAGAATATTTTTTCTGCGTGATTAATATGGCTTAATTAATGCAGTACACTTTCTACATACTCTTTACAAGACAGCTCTATCTTTTTTCATAAAAATCTCCATTAAAAGATAATTTATGAGCGATAAATTATCACTTCATCCACTCCATCACTCAGAATGTAACTGCATTTTCTTAAATAGACTAGAACTCTGCTTTGTTTTTGTTTCAAATATTAGATCCCAGCAAAAATACCACAAGGTATTTGAGGGCAGCACTTAAAAAAGTAATTGCAAGGAGTAATTCCTCATGTACAAAATCTCCTTTGTGTTTTATTACTAAACATAAAAAATAATAATTTAATATCATAAAACCTGACTCCATCACTTACTTTTTTTGTGTTGTTTGGCAAGTAATTTAACCTCTCTACTCTTCAATTTACTCACCTGAAAAGAGGATAATAACTGCACTTATTTCATGTTTGCTGAGATAATTAATTTATGCGAAGCACTTAAAACAGTGCAGGGCACATAGTAATGCCTAAAAATGTTAACTAAATTACACCTTAAATTTAGTATATAACAATTCAAGAAAACTATTTCAAAAATAAAATTGTATGTATTATAATCAAAAGCCTCAACTAAGGGACAATAGTTCTACCTATACTGATTTTCATAATGATCCACTACTAGGCTTCTTATTTATCTAACATAAAGCAAGGGATAGGGAAGGGGTCCTTTCCATTAGGTTCATGTATGAGAGATCCCAAAACAGCATGCACATTACAGATATACTCAATTAACCTCTGTTTTTATGTTTTTTCAGTTGTCTTTCTAACTTTCTGAAGGTACTAACAGATCTTCAGTGACAAAGATTTTTAAAAGTCAATGCTGTTGACAAGTTCAAGGGAGCAGCAAACAGCTTTGTAGTGCTCCTTTCCCAGGGCCACTCAACCAACACTAACAGTTATTATTTTTATTTACTAGTACTGTAGCCTTGTCTTCCATCATTGCTCATTTACCCCAAGCCCCCAACAGCAAAACATTTTAACTTTTAATAAAAATGGGAGAACACAGGACTCTTGTGTAGGGCGTTTTCTAATAAAGTGCACAGATAGTGTCCATTTGGATTTGAATAATTTATGATGTCAGCATTCTGTGGGTGGAGAGATGTGAACCAAGTTTCAGCCATTAGTTACAGTGAGAAGGATCAGACTGATGAGGAGAAAGAAGCAAAAGGTTTACTAAGAAGGGAGAGAAAAGCAAAGCAAAAGCAACTTGATAGAAAACCAGGAGCAAAGATGTTTATGATGCATATATACTTGTCAATTTATAAAAATCAAAACTTATGAAAGATTTTTGCGACTATTTTTATTAGTTTCATCAAATAAGCAACTTTGTGAGATAGTAATAATACATCTTTTATTTTCCATATATTTCACTTGAAATAGTATTTTCTCCATTATATATATATATTTGCATTATACATATATATGCATGAAAATATAGAAAAGATGTCATAAGAACTAAGTTATATAGTATGAGGTACATGAGAATTAGAAATACTTAAAACAGAATCAACTTCACAAGACTAATTAATAAACTTAGGAAAAGCTTAAGACAGTTTAAACAAACCATCCTTAGTAAAGATAAGAATGTATACTTCTAAATAAACTACACATAACCTTTGATATATTTAGGGAAAAAGTTAAATGATTGTGTATTTGAATTATAAATGGTTCAAGTAACCCCTATAAACAATGTATTTACATAATGATCCATTTAATTAAATATCTAGAACATACTCAAAAATTAATGATCATAGTTGCAGAATATTGTTCAAAACTGGGAAAGTAGGAAGTAGAGAAGAGAATGAAGATAAATAAAATAAGTTCAGAAATAGAAAATCATTTAACATACATTAGAATATGAAGTCTAATACTTTAAAAATATGACAGAATGTTTTACTACTGGAAGTGAGAATTAAAACGCATACAGCCTGATGCTAAACCACTACACATCCTGAGTCTTCTCTATCACAACATATGTGAACACAAATCTCAATCTCAGCCTGCCAGATGCCCAAAAAGATAGGAACAATTAAAACTGACATGATTCATGATAAATCAGGAATTCTGATATGCAGGTAGCTGAATAGTTTAGATCCTTGCTACAATTCAATTTATATACCTTTATGCCCTGATACTTACATAGAGTCAGATTCTAAAAACAAGAAAAATATTCCTTGATTTTTTAAAACTTGTATGACAAAATAAGCACATAGTCTTTTCAACCAAAGTAGCCCATCTGCCTTAACAACTTGTTATATTTGGCCTTTCATAACCTTTTCATGAATTTTGGATTGTGTCAATTACAGAGTAATTTTAGATGAGAAAATACAATAGCTTTATTTCTAATGTTCACAAACTTACACACAAACCTGCAGTCACATGTTTGCTATAATATGCTGGGGTTCCTAAGAACGCATAGAAGTAAAGCAAAGCAACAACAAAATCTCTAAGCCAAAGCCAATTTAAAAGGCTTCTCTTTAAAACGTACTTTCATTTACAAAGAACAAGATAAAGAATATAAAAAAGAAACAAAACAAAACAAAACAAAAAAACTTAAAAAACAACTGGATAGAGAAGGTAAGAACAGACTATAGTTTTTACTTTTCCTGTATCACGAGAGCCTTTAGTACTTTTTCAATGATAAAGGCAGTGTATATAAAATCAGATACTATAATCCATCGACACAAGGTATGATCAAAATATATACCAAGTGCTTAAACTCAAAAATTTTATTACACTAAAAGACATGTTGCCATTTGTATTGGGTGATACTATGTCCCCCCAAGTCCTTATATACTTTTGATGGGGCTGAATCTGGCGTTCATGATTGATTGGTTGTCTGGTGCTGGGATTGACAATGTGAGTGCTGCACCCGCCCAGTGGTGGAGCTGACATACAGTGTAAGGGAGGCGGGATTTCCTCTTTCTTGCTTCTGCCCTCTCTCTCGCTCGCCAGCTCGCCCGCCTTGCGGTTGCCAGCCATGAGTGGCAGCTCCACCACGCCAGGCTGCCTTGGAGCCAACTGAGTATGGACTGAAACTCCTGAGAAACTGTAAGAAATAAACCTTTCCTTCCCTAATTTTGGGCATCAGGTATTCTGTCTCAGCAATGAGTGAAAAGTAACTAAGACACCATTAATCCCACTCAAAATATTCCCTCTCTTGTAGAACATACTTGCCCCATCATTTGTGTCGCTCTCTGAAGCACTTCTGGAAGTTCCCTTTTCTGTGTGTGTTTTGTAAGGAGTGCTCAGTACCATCTAATAGAAAAGTGGGCTGCGTGTCCACATTCATCTTACACTAGACTTGGTACTGTGCAACTCCTGGCTCTTCCTGAAATCAAAATGACCATGAAAGGTAAATATTTTGAATTGATGCAGGACAAGGCTGCCACAGCAAGGTAACCAAATACACTCACAAAGGAGGACTCCTAGACCTGCTTCAGAAAGTGTCAAGAAGGAGCCAGGCATGGTGGTGCACGCCTTTAATCCCAGCACTCGGGAGGCTGAGGTAGGAGGAGCATTGTGAGTTCGAGGCTGGCTTGAGATACAACACAAGCGCAAGGCCAGCCTGAGCTACATAGTGTGACCCTGCCTCAAAAAACTAGGGCTGGGAGATTGGCTCAGTGGCTTAAGCGCCTGTCTGGCAGGCGTGAGGCTTGTGAGTTCGATCCCCAGTGCCGCAAAAAAAGCCCCAAAACAACAACAACAACAAAATGTCAAGAAGAATGGGATAAGTGTGTTTGAAGCAAAGAAGAGTATCTTGAGGGACATTAATGACAATATGTATTCCACTATACACTAATTTCTAAAAATTTTTAGCCATGTACCATGTTTCAATCACACCTCAGATATTTATTTTATTTCTGAATGGATGACTGAACAAAACTATTCTCTTTCCTTTAGTGGCCTACTGAACTATGTGAGCTATCAGACTATTTTAAAAAGCGAAATGTATGTCCTATATGGAAACTATTTTCTTTATTTTGTACAATTTGCACACAAGATTCATGCATACACACACTCACATAATTTGAGGCATCATACCTTTCCCATGTATGACAGAATCACCAATTAGGCCTCTGTTGAGCCCCCCAAACCTGTAGCACTGAGATATAGACACTAAGGCATGGCCTCTAACCTCAAGAAATTCACCATTTCCAAAGGAGATGTATAGATTGTAAACAGACTTTAAAATCCCTGATTCAAATTGCTAGTGTCACTAAGTTACTCTGCTCCTGTCTCATTTATTGCAACAAAATTAGAAAGAGTGTCTTACTTGCATTTAATTCACTAATGAATAGTAAATAATTGTGTAGATAGACTTTTTCCCCCTAAATTCTACTAGTATTACCATAAAGCAAGAATTCTAAAGTAATCTGTTTATCAATTGAACCTGCAATAAAAAAATTCTAGTAGGTAATTATTTCCAAAAATGGGACCAATTTCTCATCTTGTACACAATTAAGTAAATAATTGACATCAAACTAGGAAGAAAAAGTTAAATTAGAAGATCAGTCTATGCATAAGAGTAATAGAATGAATTAATTCAGTAAAAAGAGTGCACTATGTATTTCTCCAGGAATGAAGGGGCACAACAGGAGTGGCTACTGTGTGCCCAGGTTTCATTATGACAGGGAAGTTGTCTTTAAATTCAAAATTCCAGGGCCATTACAGTGTCTTATTCATCATGTCATCTTCAGACTACAGGAATATGAATTTTTCTTCATTCTCTTTGACAAATAAACATAATTTGGGGAATAAAAATATGGATAAAATACCCTATTTAGCCGGGCGTGGTGGCGCACCCCTTTAATCCCAGCACTCGGGAGGCTGAGGTAGGTGGAGCATTATGGGTTCAAGGCTGGCTTGGGCTACAACATGAGCAAGGCCAATGTGAACTACATAGTGCAACTCTGCCTCAAAAAGTTAGGGCTGGGAGTTTGGCTCAATGGCTTAAATGCCTGCTTAGCAGGCAAGAGGTTTTGAGTTCAATTCCGAGTACTGGCAAAAAAAAAAAAAAAAAAAAAAAAATCTGATTTAACCATTAGACAATTGAATTTAAAACTTTTTACAAATGAATAAGACGAGTAGAATGCATTAATTGAATTCTTCTTAGGAAGGAGAATTTCACTAATGCTACACTGTCATTTGAATGATAATTAAAAATTATTAACCAAAAAATCCAACTGTCTTCTAATACTGTCCTATTTTATAACTCATTCTCATGTAACCTTTCAAGTGCCAAGGAAAAAATAGTTAAAGTGAAATGCAACAAAGAATAACCAAGGAGCCCTTATATATTCTAACTATTAAATAGAGGAAAATAAAGATGACGACTTACTGGTATATTGTGATCAAGAGGAATTTTAAAATATTATATAAGATCATGAATTATGCAATCACACATTACAAATGCATCTATTCCTTTTTTGTCATTGTTCTTTGCTTGATTTAGTTTAGTTCTGTGGTGTGGGGAACACATAAATATTCTTCAATATAATTTACTACACATAGAAGAGGTGTAGGTGATTGTGTAAAAGGCAGAGAAAGAAGTTCCTGAGATGTCACTGAAATGACAAAAGTATTCTCTCTGAATGGTGAAGAATTGCAATGGGTAGGCTCAGAAAAGAATGACAGAATTAATATTACAAGTAATTTGGTAAATCAGAGAAAAATCAATGAGATAGTCTTTTCTACTTAAAAATTCTCTGAGTAAAATCTTTAAGAAAATGGCAAGACCACAAATTATTAGTCTTGGGATGCATGTTATGGCAGAAAATAAAATTCTTCATCTACACCTTGAATTAAAATGCATTTCTAGAGCTTAGCAACAATCTGAGTTCTTCATTTACTCTTGAAAGCATTTATTGGTAATATCCATAGAATCCTGTTTCAGACCTAATAACTGAGAGAAAAAACATGATACATAAACATGAGAGGATCATTAAATTTCGGGGAGGACAATACAGTGTAGTAAAGGGAAATGGTACTGTTGTATGTCTATTTTTTCTCCTGTACTTAGCTTTCCAGAGAAGTACAGTTGAAAAGCCTAATTCTCAAAGGTAATGAAAGCTAAGGATACTGACCTGACCTATAGATTTACATCACCAAAATGTCTTTCCCAGACACATTTATTTTATTATAATTGACATAAATGTTTAACACCTCCTAAGAAACATATCTAAGAAAGAAAAGTACATGAATGTGGGGAGGGCTCAGAGGTTGCTCATCATACCATGATGCTTATTCCTTACTTTCCTAACAACTTATTTGTTTAAAACTTTTTTGGAAAAGCAGAAGAAAGCTTATTAAAATAGCCTAGGGATTTTGGTGAAGTACAATGAAATATCAGCAGTTAAAAAATTAAGATATAGATCAGTATTTCATTTCAAAAGGATGAGTGAATTCAAGTAAAATAAAAGACCACCCAATTTTCTGACCTACGGGTCAGAGAGCAAGTTTTTACAAACTTGAGAATGGTCTATTTTAAAGACATGAAAATCTGTGGTCCATATGTTAGAAACTCAAAGGTGTTTATACTCCTGGGAATTTTCCCCAAGGGATATGGAAACTCCCAGGAATCTGTGGTCCAGTTCCCAAACAGAGTTGCAGAGTGTTTCCCCTATACAGGGTCTCTGTTATAAGACACTGGATCTCCTATCCAAACTGAACACTAGCATCAGTACTGCTGTCTCAAACAGACCACACTATTAACAGATAATTGGAAAAATTCTTACAACTTTTAGGAAGAAGATTCAGATAAAGTATACCTAATAATTAGGATGAATTAAAAAATATGTTTGATTCATTTTTACAAAGTGTTTCAGAAATAAGGGTTGAGTTCTTCAGTTAATTAAAAGCATCCCAAATAAATAATTCCAAGTATGGTAGCTGCTATGCTTTTGTTTTAAATTGTACAAGGCACATATTTTAATATAAGACTTTTGGTAAGCTACAAATTTAATTTATTGCAATAGATTTGTAAACATCAAAACTGATCTTTATTACTTGACAGGGATCAACACTGTAAGATACATTATCTACTTAAACTATGTACTTATGAGATTAAAAATGAAAGGTATGTTCTCTTTCTAAAAACATAAAAGAGAACCATCATTGTTACATGGCAGTTATCAAAAAACAAAAGAGAAATTACTTTGTATAACGAGAAGACTAAATATGAGAATATTTACGAAATGTATAAATTAAAGTTTATTCACAATCTAATAAGGTTTCTTATTATACAGTAGGTGCCAATTTATTTTTTTACATGTAGGACTTGAGTTGTTTCTCTTTCTTTCTCAGCAAATTGTTCAGTTTGTAGTGCAGCACCCACAGAAATTTTAAAGCAGCAAAGCCAAATCCCCAAAATGTGAAGAGTTCTGTGCCAAACAAAGCTGCACCAAAACTAAAAACCAGCACTTAAAAAAAAACTTGATTTGAGTTTAATTGAAACTCTTGTTTTCATACATATCTCAGCCTTTCTGTTGTTGTTGTGACACATAAAGTGCCTACAAAATAATGATCAGTGAGGTTTCACAGCATGGAGGGGGGAAATTAAGAGGAAAAAAAAAGTTTATTCCACACTATTTGAATTACATTTAGGTAGTTCTCTATGGGGCTGCTACCAAATCCTTTAAGCCCACCAGTCTCTTACCTACATTAAATTAATGAGGCATCTCAAGCATTCATTCTTTACCAGCAGCTCTAGGCTCTCCACTTGGACACCTACAATTTACTAAATTACAAACAGTGACCTAGGGGAGACATCTGTTTGTTATATACAATATTGTATTACACAGTGCACTAGAAGAATATTTGGGAGATTAAGATGATAAGATATATGTTGAATGATATTTTCCAGGGTTAATAGGGGGTAATGTACAACTCTGTGATCTTCTCTTTACCGATAAAAATTCCTATTTTCCCATCAGGCAGTAAAGGCCTCTGAAGATCAACATGATGAAATACAATACTTGTAAACAAGGCAGTGCTAAGAGGTTTCTATTATGCCATGATACTCACTACTTCCATACAATACATTTATTAAGGCTAAATACATTAAGCTTGATTATAATCAATTTTTTATAATACCACCTTCTTACTAACGCTCATAACACTTGGCTCCCAGGGATGTACTTATAATGAGATGGCCAGGTGTATTTTCCATTAAAGGCCTCTGCTGGAGTTTCCATAGTACTTTTTCTCATATATTTCAAGTTAAATGCTCCCTCTATTCTTATGTTTGCTTCAAAGTAGCTAGTCCTTTTTCAGTGATTAATTTTCTATTCAGCAAAATATTGCTACTTTTTTACTTTGTCCCCTTGGTTTCGAATCTACCTCCTTCCTTTTCCCTTGTGTATTCGAGAAAGTATCCTCTATTCTCCCCCCAGACCACCATCTTCTAGCCCCCAAATTGTTTTTACTGATGCTTAGTTAAAAATATTTAGGAATCCACCCCTCCCAGCAGGAGACTATTCAGTTAGCAAAAAACAAAACCCTGAATTATCAAGGCTATAACTGAGCCAAAAAGTACTGTAGCCATTTATATTGTATGACCTCAGCAGTCACCGATTGAATTGTAACCCTGCACTAAATCAAACAGTATGGGTTGTATGTGTGACTTGATAAATTCTGGAATGTTAGGTGAGACTGGGACAGGGATGAGGGTGGCAAGGAGATTATTAAAAATCCCCGGGAAAAAAAAATCCTGCTTCAGGGTGTATTTGTTTTCTTGCTTTTAAATATGCTCTTTACTGTGTTTTGGAACTTAGGCATTTTGTGAAATTCTCTGAACTGATATTCCTAGGCATGTTTAAACAACAGAAATAATGGAAGCGTAATTGATTGCAGCTGGGAACTGTCATCCTATCAGTAAGCAGCACCTAACTGGCAAATACTACAAGCTCGTTAAAGATTCCTTTATGAATTGGGCACTGTGAAAAGACTGGCATTCTTTACTCCATGTATTCAAGTCAAAATCTTCACTGATTTATTTCTCAAATTTTACTAGACTAGAAACAGCAAGTGGTTAGTTTGCTGGCCTCTATCCAATGTGTTTAAGGTAGAGAAGGTGGGTTGCTTTGTTTTACAAAGTTAAATGTATAATAGGTTTCTAAACATGTTATATTCTTCGGTCAAGTGGAGATATTCAGTAAAAACAATCTTCAAAGCACATGAACTTTTATAGGGGAAAGGAGGAAAAATAAAAATACCTTACTCAGAAATCAATTTTTGTGAATCGAATTACTATAAATTTCTCTATACATATCATATTTGAATCAGAGAATACCAAGGCTTAATTCTTATCTGGAAGCAGCTTTTATATCATTCTTTAAATTTACTTAACTCAGACTTTCTTCCCAAAAAGGGAGGGGTGGAGGAGAAAGGAAAACTAATAATTCCACATTAACTTACTAAGAGAAAAGCTACAGTAAGTCCCTTTTCCTATTTTCTTATATTTGTGTAGCTGTTAGACATTTTGCAAAGGAGGGGAGTACCAGCCAGCCTTTCACAACAAAAGACCCACTGTCACAGAGCCAGTCCCAGACATGGTAGAAACCAGCCCACAGGAAAAGGCCTGGCTCCAATGTTAGGCCCCGGCCGAGTACAGTCACTATATTCACTCAAATTGGCAACAGGTCTCAGTGTTCCTGGCTTTGAGCTGTGAACAAGGGTCGGGATTGAATAACCAATTATACAACCGCTGACTGAGTTTATCCAAGGTTTGCAAACTGCTATAATAGCCCAGTATTCAACCAACTGTTTTATCCTTTTCCAGATATAGTGTCATATCTCCCCTTGTGCTCCATTTACATGTCACTTTATTACATACATCCATTAAAAAGGTTAATACAGTGTCACACTCAATGCATAAACGTTACCTTACAGGGGTTCTACCTCTCTGGGGCATTTCGTACAGACACCTTTCTCTGTCTTTCACTTTCTTTCTGTGAGCCAAACCAAGTTTCTGTCAAGACTACAAAACAGTTCATGAAAGAACAGTAGCCAAATGTCAACAGTTTTCCAAAATACTCCTTATACTATTAGGCTGATTAAACCTACTCTGATACATAAAAAATTCAGAAATTTGGCAGTTCATAGTAGCACCCAAATATGAGGAGCTCCTCCAAATTCACCCAAATGCATGCCTGCCTTCTTGCACTAAAATGGATGTCTCTCTCAAAGTTCAAAAAGACCTACAAGATCTTTTAGCATATCTGCATGTCTACAAAGAGGTTGAGATGGAAACAGACAACAGAAATGGAATTTAAAGTACTTTTCATAAATAATTACAATTCATTTGTGAAGCAGTACCTCCCAACTCAAAAAATAGAATAAAGGAAATGGTGCGAGCATCCAGTAGCTGTAAAGAAGCTGTCAGTGTTTGATGTCTTCATCTTTGATCCGTTATTTTTATTCCATGCTTGGAGTTAACAGATGTTTTACAAGTAATATTATCTTCTCATTAATAGAGATTTTTGACCAAGACAATGAGCACTGCAAGATGTTCATGGAAGATTCAAATGGTCACAAATGAGTGGAAAAATATTTCATGCTCACCAATGAGATTAATACTTTTAAATTTCCATACCACTAAAAATAATATAGTTTCATTTTAATCTCTGTTAAAATTTCACTGGCATTATCTGTAGAAACAAGAAAAAAAATGAAAAATTTGAATGGAACCAAAAGAAAGAATCAGTAAACTCAAGTAATTCTGAGAAAAAAGCAACTTCTAATTAAGACATCCCAATTTAAAATTATATGACAAAGCTGTAATAATCAAATTGTATGGCACTGGCATAAATGAAGGCACATACACAAGGGAAACAAAACACAAAATCCTAAAATAAAACTAAACCTATATGATCAACAAATTTGACAACCAAAAAAGGCACTATGGTGAAAAGATAGTTTCTTCAGAAATGGTGCTGGGAAAACTGAATTTGCACATGCACTACAATCAAATTGGATCCTTAACCCACACCAAACACAATAACTCAAAATGGCTAAAAACATAATCACAAGATCTGGGACCATAAAATTCCTTGAAGAAAACATGGGGTGGGGGGAGGCCCTTTACATTGACCTTGGCAATGACTTCTTGTGTATCACACTAAAAGCTCAGACTATAAAACAAAAATAAACACCTAAAATTTAAAAGCTTTTTGCACATCAAAGGGAGCAATCAACCAAAGAGACAGGCAACCTATAAAATCCAAAACACATTTACAAAGTATCTCAGAGAAGGGGTTAACTTCACAGATTTATAAAGAACTTATACAATTCAATGGCAAGAGCACATATAAAACCAGATTAAGGGATTGGCAGAAGACTTGAATGGATGTTTCTCCAAAGATGACACAAATGTTATCAGCAAATACGTGAAAAAGTGCTCAATATCACTTACCTTTAGAGAAATACAAACCAAAACCACTATGAGAAGATAGCTATAATGAAACACAAGAAACAAAAGGTGTTGGCAAGGGTATGGAGAAGACAACCCTGGATTTGTACAGCCAAAATAACATGGAGGTTCCTAAAGAAATTAAAATCAGGATCACCTCATGACCAGGCATTCTACTGGTCATATGCCCCAAGAAAATGAAACCATGCCCATGTTCTTCATATCATTATTCACAATAGTGAAGATACAGTAACAACTTGGTTGTCATTAATGGATTAGAGGTTAAAGAAAAAGTAGGGTGTGTATAATGTACACACACACACACACACACACACACACACATGCACACACACAGACACACACACACACAGATTTTCAACCTTAGAATGGGAGGGAAACCCGTTGTTTACCGTAACAGGAATGGGCCTGAAAAACACTACGATAAGTGAAAAAAAGCCAAACAGAGAAGTACCAGATGTCCTCTTTATATGTGGAATCTAAAAAAAAAGTTGACCTCAAAGTAGAATAGTGATTACTAGGGCTTGGAAGGGGAGGTGTGGAAAAAAGAGACGGTACATTTGATCAGTATATACCATATGTATGTATAGAAATACCATGCATCTATATTAATAATATATAATTAATACATACTACATACTTAAAATATATAATGTGATGACCAATCAAATTTCAAGCAGCTCAGCAGAGTGACAGAGCATACGACAATCCTTCATTTTTAAAGCAATTCATTATCCACAAAGTCTTTTAAACATTTGCATGTCCTTAATAACAGTAATATAGGTCATCACTAATATATTGAACATATATTAGGCATAGCTATACGCAATGCCAAATATAAGGATAATTCTAAGAAAAATTTATAGTGTTCTCTCTGCAATCATAAAATTCTGAATTCCGTCAAGTGCTTCCTATACGTCATTAACTTGGTAAAAATTTTAAGCATGACTATTTTCATTATTTTATATTTTAAAATAAGAACTAATTTCTTGACCCTTGCCTGTAATTAGGAATAATTCATTCAAATCCAGTGGTCATATGGACAGACAAAAACAGAATTTATTCTGAAGAACAGAACTGTAAAGGCTGTTGTGCCTCTCTCTCTCTCTCCTCCCCCATCCCTCTCTGTAGCATTAAGCAAGTACTACAGCACTGATCTACACTTCTCACACTGTTTCCCAGGCATTTACTAAATTAGAACTTCTTTGTGATCTTTTACAAAAGGAAGAAAAAGAACTTGAATTTTTATATATTGAGAGGTTTTAGAGACATAGGAGGTTATACCTGAAAGGTAATGTGTCACCTAAACTGCAATATAAAGACCAAATGTTAAAGAGAATCAAGGTATAGAGGCTGACATGCATTGCAGTGTGGAGAGAGAAAAACACCAGTCAGAACAAAATTTGAATCCACTTTAATAACAAGCAGACATAGGCAACCTAGTTAACCAAAGGCTCTGTTTCTCACTCTACAAGTGTAATTGCAGCAGGATATAGTAACGTGCACATGTAATTCCAGTACTCTGGGAGGCTGAAGCAAAAGGGTCACCAAGATTGAGCGCAACCTGAGCAACAAAGTGATTTTGCAAGAACCTCTCTTAAAATAAAAAATAAAGGGTAGGTGATGTACCACATTGTAAAAGCCCTGGGTTCAATCCCTAACACACACACACACACACACACACACACACACACACACCACACCACACACGTATGCTATGAGTGTATGCATATATATATGTACATGTATATCTATATATTTCAGTTCACAGACATAATTCTTTCCACAATCCTGGTTGCAAATTGAATTGGAGGGAACTGAATCGAACTCAGTGGTTAGGTTCAAGGCTGACCCTCTGGGGAAATTGGACTCAGTTCTTGTCCAGTTCTGTTTGTGACTAGAATATATTTGCTTTACAGAGGCCAGTTGCTATCATTGTCTTCATCACTGTATTAACACTATCTTCTTACATTTCACTCCCATAGTGAATTCTACTATAAACAGCAAAATCTTATTAAGCAGTAATCTAGAACTCAAACATTTATTTGTGGGTTTAAATACATGCTTTCTAAATCAAAGTTAAACTTTGATCTGGCCATGTGACTGAACAGTGGTAGAAAAAAAAACTCTAAAAATTTTTACATTTTTAAAATTAGTTTGGTTACAATTATGAATAGAGTCAGCCAGAATATTTACCTAATGAGTTTCAGTCAGATTTTTGGAATGATAGGAAGGCCTAGTATTAAAAAAGGTTTGCATTTTTTCTCTTTCTCCAAAATTCTAATTTTAAAATGCTCCAATTTGCCATTCTTGTTGTAAATTTTGGAGAACTATTTTGCACAGATATGTAAAATATAAATAATTGTTTCAATTACAAAACCATGACAGACTGTTAGGTTTTGACTCTGATTATAATTATACCCTGACACAATTATTATAGCAAAGAGAGAAAATAAAGGCATAGGGTTTTTCCCATTCCATCATCCAAAGAAAAAGAACAATTCTGGACTAAAAGTCCTATGCTTTGCACTGAGTCTTGTTCTGTGGGTCACCTTTTCTAATTAAAAACAAAACAAAACAAAGCAGTAGGGCAATACTATTCTGGCTAACGGGAAAAATAACATGCAACAATGAGCAATGGCATCTTTAACGCGATAGGTTCTTGAGCTATTTTCGTGTGTAATTCTGCTCTTCCTACTGACTTTATAATCTACATGCAGTCTGTATGTGATTCCACTATTGTTATTTCCAAAAGAAGCCTGATTAAATATGGAAGTTTTTAGAAACACACCTAAAATCATTTTCATCCTCTTGCTTTCAATTTCTTAAAAAAAAAAAAAAAAAAAAAAAAAAAAAAAAAAACGAACGTGAAGGTCTTTAATACAGGAATATCTACAGAGGAAAACATGGTTAAACATGTCACGTTTTGAAAGCTAATGTGAATGAAATGATTAGTATCATTCCAAGCAGGGTATGATACAGAAAATAAAGAAAAGGGCATAACAAGTGAAAGCCTAGAAAATTCAAAAGGAGGAGGAGTAGGAGAAGATGGGGGGAAGAGAAAGAGGAAGAGAAGGAAGAAGATGAGGAAGAGGAAGATGAGGAAGAGGAAGAGAAAGAAGGAGAAGGAGGTGAAGAAGGAGACAAGGAGGAGGAGGATGACAAAGAAGAAGAAGAAGCAATAATAGCGGTAGTAGCAACAGCAGCAGCAGCAGCAGCAGCAGCAGTAGTAGTAGTAGTGTAGGCCATAAAATGCACATCCCCAGTACCCCTGCATAGACAGATAAACTAGAAAGGTAGAGGAAAGTCATAGCTGGAAGGTTGTGGCATACCATAAGATGGAAATGGCAAGGCTTTCACTGAATGTAAGCAGGGACCTGATGCAATCAGAGTGGCAGATTCCCCTTCTTTAGCAATGCCTGGGAATTAGGAAATGGCAGCCCTAATGGAAAGTCTCAGAATCAGTGACGTTTAGAAGCAAAGCTTCTATTTGACCTACAATTGCCCTCTTGTCTTTTGGTCTTCATTCTCCCCAAGAGCAGATATTAAAACTAGAATTCCTCTTCCATGAGAAGGGCTAAAAACAACAAGAATCCCTTTCCCCCAAAGCAGGTATAAAGCTTAAAACCAGAACAGTAAATTTTCCTCATTTTTTATGTAGTAGAGTAGGCCATAAAGAAATTCTCTGATTTAACTTATTTGTAATTCATAAGAAATCCATTCTGGAAAGGGTACTTCTTCATACTCAGGAGAAAGCAGGGCTACATAGATAGTTCAAAAGGAGTCTATCTCTGACAGGGCTTGCTGGTTCCCCCGCCTCCTCAGACTATTGTTTTTGGTCCACACCCTCTGTCTAACCACACTCGGCACAACTCTCCCTGCCTTACTGAACATAAGAGAAAAAAAAAAGATATTTTACTCTGGATCTGTGTCTTGAATGTAATGGCTTCTGGGTGACATAAAACTATGTTGAAATACATTTGTTATGCTTTCTTTTGTGAACCTGCCTGTGCTGCTCATGATTCTTCATGACAATCAGGGAAAGGATATCGCTTCTCCATGACGACAAGAAGGGCCGACAGCCAACCTGGATGATAGGGGTCCTGTGCAGTGTGAGCTTGGGTTAGAAGCTCTCTTACCCCGTGCTGTAAATAGTTGGAGAGACAGAGCAAAAAAGAAAAGAGCATCTTCTCCACAACAGTGGTCAGGCTCAAAGCCAAAAAAATCAGCGTGTGTGTAAATGGTGCTTGCAACTAAAGGACTGAGGCAGGTGTCTGAAACTGTGGTCCTGGGGGCAGAAACAATGAAGACAGAGAAGTGGGAACAAGGTACCTCAAATCAAAAGGCTCAGATGAAACTACCATCTCAATTAATTCAAGCAACATAACTTTATGTTGCTGTACTGAGTAAAAAGTTACTGTAGTGGAGAGTTCACAGTCGGTGTATATGCTTTGCTAAATATAAAGTGTGATTCTGATAAACTGTCATTTAACAATACTCTCACCTCTCACAGAAATTTTAGCAAATTCTATTTTGAGAAATACTGAACATTTTCCCCATGACTCTTTAAGAGGAAGTTCAAGAATGATTACTGTGAACAGGAGGACTACACTTACTACAGAACCACCTGAGTCAGTGCAGTAGGATTGTCCTTCCCTAGTGGACTAACTCAGATCCATCTGGGAACTTGGAGACTTGTTGCTCAATATGCATCCGAGACACATTCGAATGGAAAAATAAATGAGCAAGTGGGAAACAAAGTTTAACGTACACTAATACATAATCTGAAACATGGCCAATCTTGCCTAGTTTGACAGTTTTTAATTAAAGGCAGTGGCTAGTGTGAAAATACCTGTGATTTTAGTATGTTCACTGAATAATAACACAGTCATATTTTCTGCTGAAAACACTTCCCATTCCTATGATGAAACTGAAATTTTATGGTTTGATCTGAGTAAAAATACTGGCCTGAATTTAATGGCATGGGAACCTATTATTTAAGTTTTCTGGCAAATTGTTTTGACTTCCAAAATATTCCTTTAAGAAATTTTCTCCAAGTTTTACTTGTTATTTGAATCTCCAATTTTATATATGATATATCTGAGTATTTATACATGAAATCTATGGGTTTACATGCTGTGATTAATAACAGAATCATACAAGCAGTGTTTATCTGAGAAAAAGTTTGCAAATGTGCGGGTGTGTGTCTGAATGTATGCGTCATGTGTCAACGCATGTGTTTGAATCTAAGGACAAGGCTCCACACTGATGGTTAACAGACACGACAATGAGCTAAACATTTTTTTCCCAGATTGATATTTATTGGTTTGTAGTCCCTTGAAAAAAATTTTACACTTTTTAATAAAGACTGAAACTGTCCTGTTAGAATTAACTGCAAAATTTAAATACTGCATATTTCATTTATTAGAGCTAGACTGTTTGATAAGTTATTTTAGTCAAATGATAGTTTGACTAATACCTGCCTTGTGTCAGTAGGAACAGCACTCATTATCTGAGGACTGAGAAGATTTTTCTATTAAAGAACTATAGGTTATATATCATGCAAGAGAAAAAGAAAATCAGTAAGTCAAGAAAATAGGTTTCTTGTGCAATACATCATTAGGAATTCTGTAGATTGTTTTTATAACTAAATATATGCCTTAAGACATACATATATTTAAAATATACACATATTTTTAAAAATCTGTAATTCATAAAAAGCAAATAAGTGTTGACTAGGTGATCTTGATTTTGAGTGATGAAAAAAAGAAGCAAGAAAGAAATATATCAGTGCTAAAATTAATCCAAATCTTTCGAATGAGGTAGAATTTATTTTGCATAAGTAGAGATTAGAATACGAACATAAAATAGGAGCTAGAATTAAAAGGCATGTACAAAGAGTAGAAAAATTTTCTTGGCAATGCCAATAGGTTATTTAATAAATAATGAGCAATTAATGTGATTGTCAAATTTTGGAGGCCTGGAGAAGGGGTTGAGTTTGCCCTTGGTGAAATGGACAGTACAGAGCCGTAAAAGTATTTGAAATAGGACTGGAAGAGAGAGTGGTATTTCAGAGCTGGTGTTTGGTGGGGAGCAGGAACAGTGTGGTAAGGAAATGAGGCTCCATGCGACACTTAAGGAGAGGCTGCCTGTGAACCTCCTTCTGGCTGTGCAGAGGGCAAAGGGAATTTCTGAAAGGGAGGAGGGCCCAGGAAGGAGAGCCGCACTGCTGTTTATAAGACAGGGGAGCTGGTGTACTGGAAGAGAATTATTACCCACTTTCATTATATTTACTGACTCGGGCAGTCACATTGTTTTGTGACTCCCTTGCCTTATCTCAGTTATAAGGTTTCTGCGAGGACTGAGACAACAGTCCCCATATTGTGGAAAAAAGGAAAAAGTACAAAGATAAGCTTTCTTACCCAAGGAAGCATAAACGACTCAACTTTCTTGTACTTCCTTTCCTTCTTCCATGTATTTAATGAAACATTCTGCAGTTACTATGGAGGAGTTTTGGCTTGTTCCCCTTTTCCTTCTTTTACTCTCACATCTCTGCTCTGGTCAACTAACTATAAGGCTCAAAGCCACCTTCCACATAATCCATTTGTTATAACATTGCCAACAGATGACTGTAACTAACAGATAACTGCAAAAACAAACAAACAAACAAAACATGGAAACCAAGAAAATATGCATATCACAGGTAGGAAGGCGTAATTGTTTAAAAAAAAGCTGTGATTCCCTTTATCTTATAAAAGAAGGAAAACGAATCATAGTTTTATTTTACTACCCACTATCATCCTGCAATTCAAATTATACTCTAAAATGATAAAAGGTAAAGAAGGAAAATGGCTTTCAGGTAAGCCATTAAAAATGAAGAGAATATATTAGTCATAGGAAAGTTAAAACTTAAAACACATTTGAATATGCTGTTCCCTCTCCTCCCCTCTTCCCCCTTCTCCCTCCCCTTCATGTATTTTTTCCCTGTCTGCTCCTTAGAATACAATCAGTCTTTCTTCAGAGAGAATGTTTTTTCTTTATTTTTAAATCAACACAGGATCAGGGAAAATTTGGAAGACTGACTTCAAATTAGAGGCCAAATCCAGAAGCTACTTTTATTCAGGCAAAGTTAAACTGAAATGAGTGGAGACCATTTTTAAACTAACAGAAGATAGTGAAGTTTTAAATTTAAGAGAAACTAAGGGAGACTCAGGTTAAAAAGAAAGAGACTTGACAATAATTCTGAATGGCTTTTTACAGACTAGAAAATTCCACAGCATCATACCTAGCACTTTTGAAGCTTGCAACACATGCAAAATGTGGGCTTCTTTCTAATTTACATTAGCATATCATGAGTATCCTCTTATATCACAACTTTTCAACCCTAGGAAGGGCTTAGAATACATAGAACTAGAAGTATTCATATATATTTACTCCACAATAATTTAGACTCGCACTCTTGTACAAAAGCTTTTAGTCTATGAGAATATGAAGGCTTCATGTTTTCTCTAAGAATTTAACAGGAAGATAGCTTCAAAATCAAAGCTATGCAGGTTAGATCAGAGATATGTAGGTTCTTAAGAATTTAATGTAACCTGTTTGAATGTATTAACACATCTAATGTGATCACAAAATGTCTAGGCATTCACAATTTTGGATGCAAGTAGGAATTCGGATTGGGTGAATACAGAAATGAAGTAGAAAAGTGCCCTGAGACAAGATTAACAAGATCCTGGACACAATATCAAGGCATACAACCTGATGGTTGTAGATGCATTAACTATAAAGACTAATCCTATGTAATGCACTTCTTCAAATAATATGTTTACCATCATTTTAAAGGTAATTACTTGGCTTGCCACATGAATTTACCTACAGGAAGAGAAAATGTTAGTCCTATCATAAGGACTTTCAAGACTCTGAAATTTGGAATAATTATTCTTTATTTTAAAGCTACACTTTTACCTTCTGGACAAACTGATCAGTCTCCCGTACTTAGATGAAGTGAACCACAGCGGGATGGATGTGCTTACTTTGCTGCAAAATCAGATTTACAAGCTCATAAACTCTCTGATCATCAAGTTAATAACACTCTCCCATAAGGCATTTTGCAAACCTTTCTTTTGAAGAAAGCATACTTCCATCCCTAACCACTCTGAGCTCAAATGCCACTCCCAGGACAAACTTTTACTTAACCATTGTAGCTCATTTGGGCCACACATACAATTTTTGCTGCAAAGCACACAGTGTCTGAAATCACCCTTCCTCGGTTATTTACTCATTACCTGTTTCTATCTACTAGAATATAAGTCCTATGAAAGCAGAGACTTTATCTATTTTCCTAATCAAGGTATCTCCCATGCCTAGAACAATATGGAGATCATAGAACATGATTTATAACTGTAGGCTGATATCAAATAACTATAAATAAATATGGGTTATGCCTAATAATTATCATACCTACTAGGTACAACAATTGGATTAGAACAAAAAGACATTAGTCATTGTACAATCCCGGAAGATGTACCAATTTGGAAGGAAGAGTGAATACTTTAATGATTATTTTATTTGGTGAGAAAGAACTAAGTAGAAAATTTAAAAGTAACACACTACAATTTCAAAATATAGTAAATTTGACCACATGCTAGATAATTAATTTGAAACAGAAATTCACTTTATCTAGATAGACATGATTTCATTCTAAAAACTAATCTGTCTTAGAAGTCTTTCTTATTTTAGCAAACATAAATTAGCAGTCATAATAATACTGCTACAATAAAAATGCATAATGTAAGGTCTTAACTATCAGAAAACCCTTTAGCAAAGCTCTACTTAAGAAGTTTTCTTTTTATCTTTGTCTTAATCTCACAGTAAATTTATAAAGATTTTACAGAAAAATAGACATTTTGATAATGTTCAGTTGACAGGGGACTAACTGGTAGGTTACAAATAAGCCAAACAATGAACAATTTGGGCACCCCTTCCTGGTCTCTTGGAAATAATACCCTAGAGAATTGCTCTGAGATTTTTCCTACACATGGTGATCAAATTTTACTCTTCTTAACCAAACTCTAAATTAGAATTTAATCACTTAAAATTCATATCTGAAATTTACAAACTAATCATTAAATAACTTGTCAAGTTGAATATATTTAATGCAACAATACGACCCCAATAAAAAGGAAGCAGGATTGAGGTTAGGAAAACCTGGTTCATAACCAGGCTTTTGTATTGATCATTCAGCAGGTTTGAGTGCAAATTGCAATATCACATAGGCCTCTCGTATGCAACATGAGGGACTGGATGACAGAAATCTCTAAAACTAGAGCTAGAGTATTGATAATTCTCTGATTTATCCATTAGCACATTTCATTTATGTATAAACAGAAATTGCATGGAAATATGCAACACAAAATGGTACTATGTGAGGACACAGACCTCTTTGGAGTTCTACCAATGATTCAGTTTCAAAGAAGTATTGTTATCTTTTCTTCAGGGCATTAAAGAAAATATCATGTATTTAATCAATGCTGTGTTGCTTCTGTGGGAAAGATCACAACTCACAAGTATTTTCTATATATATTTATCAATAATTACACAGTCATATAAAATAAATTTCATAAGAAGTGGTTCTTTCTCAGTTTGAGAGGTTTTATTGAGAGTTGGGACATTTTGATAGGCATAAAATTCACGTTTTGCTGTTTAAAATTGGCCTTTATAAGTTGTAAATCAAAATACACTACTTCAATACCGAATTTTTCCATTTCCATCAGTTTGTTGTTGTAGGAATAGTATAAATGCTGAACTGGTGTCATTTGTGTTTAAACCAAACACTGATTTATTTTGGAAAAAATAACAAGTAGTTGGATGTTACAAAATTAAACAACATTTTAAGGAAAAGTCTAAATTATTACAAATATTTAGTAAATATTGATGGTTATTCCAAAATGTTACATTTTATCTAATAACTTGCTTTCCTAAGAAATAATTATATGAATAAAATATAAAGTTAGCAATTTTTGTTTTGTTTTCAATTCCAAATTCACCTTTTACATCTCATGAATAAATCACTTGCATGGATAATATGTCAAACTCTACTCTGCCTATTTAAAAAGTATTCAAAAAACAATGAAGTGCACATACACACACAGACACACTACTAAAATGCATGGGGGGTGACATTTTATTAAAAAACATTGTTCCTAACCATATTAAATCCGCCCAAGTCAACTTAGTCTCAAAAAAATAAGAAGAATTACATTTTTCCTTGCTGTTAATTTTTTCCTCCAATTTTTATCAGTATTTTCTTGTTAGTTCCACAATCACAAACTGTAAAGCAAAAATGTAAAGAATTTTAAACAGTGGGAAAAGCAACTAATCTAGGCTTCTTTAATTTTAAAATAACTTGTTTTCTAGTTATCAATTCAATGCTTTTTAGTTTGAAAAGAATTATTAGGTAACTCTCCATTGCTTGCCTAGTTTTCTCCCAAGGAAAATGAAATCTTAGTATGATAAGACACAGGTATTAAGAAATCATTGGTCTATTCCACACAAGCTATCAATCCTATCAGAAAGACATTTTTCCACTTTGATACAGTGAAGAGTTGATTCTGCACTATTAGTGATACATTTCAGACAAGTTTGAACTACTCTATGATTCTGTTTAAATTTTTAGGAAGGTTTGTTTTAAATACACATATTTTTCTTTTCAAAAATGGTAAATATTGTTTCATATTGATTGGTAACCAAAGAATTTAAAGAAAAGTCTGAGGACAAAAGTACATAAATTAATTATGATCTGTTTTTAAAGGAGAATTTTCATTCTTTTCAATTCAATAAATAAAATAATAAATATCTGCTTTCTAGGTGACAGAAACCTAGAAATTATAGCTCTCTTACACTAATAAACTTTTTATATCAATCTGGAATTAGGTTATGAGAAGAAATTTTAATGACAGGGTAAGTACACAGCAATACCATCAAAGCATAAAAAAAATCCATAAATGATTATATTTTTGAGGTAAGTAAAATGTACTATAATTGATGCAGTATATATTTGCATCATTTGTCCTTTGACTTGTCATCAAGTAAGTAAAAACTAGACCTGAAGTTTTAAGAGAACAATTATAAAAGAATTTAACATAAAATTCATTTATAATCATATTTTCACTTTTCTTTAAATTAGTTAAGAATGCCAATTTGATGCTAGTAATAAAATGAAGGGTTCACTCTGATCTTAGTTTAAGAATCACTACATTATTCACAAACATAAATACATACACATATTACCCACCGCACACCCAGACACATACTATAAGGCAGAACAAAATAGTCATAGAAACTATTTTCTCCCATGAGAATTTTGCCAGTTTTTAGATTTATGCAAATCATAGAATTTCTTTTGGTTTCAGGTGCCAGTGGTGGGAGGGGTAGAGAATGTAATAGAATCACATAATTTCTACACACTTCCAAATTGCAACTTTAAAAACTAAATATTCATTTAAAATTAGCCATCTCTGTGTTTATTTCAGTACAGGAAACTGACAAAACAATCACTTAGGATATATAGAAATAAAAAAAAAGTTTAAAAAATGTAAATGGCATCATAGAAGTACTAAAAATTTTGAAAAGAGCAAGAAGAGAACTGATATTTTAAAGTCCTAAATTGACCTCCAGTATGAAAAGTTATCTTCGGAAATAACAAAAAACTTTTACCTCACATTTTGCTATTATCAAATTTTATGATTGTTTATAAACAAAATGCCTCAAATTTACTCTTTAAAAGTAAGTCCAAATTTGTCAATTATTTCAAGCATAGGAGAAAATTAAAATGAGTGTGAAAGTGTTATTTTAACCTAACCTCAAAGGAGGAAGAAGGTTTTAAAGACCTGAACCTGTTAGATGCCAAAGTCAGTACCCAATGAAGTACTTACAGTTTGATTCAAGACTTGCTTTAATATAGATCGAATTATGAGCTGATTATGAGGGATACCGAGGTCCCAGTTAACTGGATATGTCAGTTTAATTTAGATATCTGTACCCTGAGAGTGTGATCAAAATATATTTATATAACAATGTAGAACAAATTCAACACATTTTAACAATGCACTACAGAGTCAAAAGCTAGCGCATAAGCATAGGGACTCCATACTGTGCCAGGCGTTAAATTTTTGATCTTACAAAGTACAAATTGGTCAGGAGTAGGAGAGGTTCAAAATAGTACAGGGGTATTTGGGGGACTCAGCACCTGGAGTTATTGGCTCACACCAGTAATCAAGATGATTTTTAATTTTTCTAATGTGTATCTGATAAATGTTAGCTTTGCCTCATCAAAACATCTGTTTGAGTGTATCATAACTCATAGACTATGTTTTCTTACTTGACAGCAGAGTATATCCTGTTATTTTCTTTCTGTATCCCTAAAAGTAGAACAGTTCCTGATAAAGTAGGTCCTCAGTAATCCACTCAATTGAACTAAATGGCTTTGACAATTTTTCATCATAGAATTTTAATTTATAGTAAATTTGGCTTGTTAAGACTATCAAGTGTGCCAAAGAGTAGCTATGTAATTTTAATAGGTATTGGGGTTAAAATGTGTTGAGTCTTTAGAAGAGCAAAGCATTTTATTACCGATGAAGTTTGAATAGAGAGTAATGAGATCCAAAAGACTTACTCATCCTAAAAGGTGTCATTTTAAGGTATTATTCATAGTTGTTTCCCATGTGACTGCAATGAGAAACTAGAAGTTGCAAAAATATATGATATTGAGATTTTATGTTAAGTCCACATTGTTTAGACTAGAACCTATATTTCCTGATAGTCTCAACTATTTTATGGTATACTTCAGAGCAGTTAAAACCCTTTCTTACCATATCACTGGTTAAAATATTATTACACATATGCTCTGATTCAAAGTTTGCATATATGATAAAAAGACCACTGAAATTACCTATAGCAATTTAATTATAATCATAATTGTATTCCCTATGAGAACATCAATTGCTAACATGGGAATTTAAAATCATGGTTTAGAAAACATAGTATTGTGTGATGCACTGCTCTATTTGAAAAATAAGTGCCTGCCGTCTTATGATCAATCAAAAGATACTTCAACTGAGAATAGATGTATTGCAAAATCTAGAAACACTATTGATGTAACTTGTAAAGTGAAAGACTTACACATTCATAAAATTCAAGTTAAAGATTCAAGATCATGTCCACTATAGATCAACATTAGCAGGGGCAGTATGAATAAAAATGACAAAGTGTACTTATTTGGAAATGAGAGGCAGCAGCAGAAATAATGGTCAGAATGAAGGGGAAATTGTCTTATATCAACTCAGCACGAAGGATAATTGCTTATCTATTTAATGTTAGAATTCCTGTAGATGTTATACTAGGCATGACAAAAAATAAGATTAAGTGATAGCTAAAATAGATGGGAAATTATTTTTAAAAGCGCCCTCTCAGTATTATGGTCTTTCCATTAACATAAAGAAGAACTGAAGTTACAGAAAGACATCAAATGAAACAAACAAAAACAAGTGAGAAAATAGAGAAAAAGATTTGAAAATAAGATGAATTGAGTGGGTCCAAGTTAGAGTAGCATGTATAAACTTAAGGTCTGGTACAATTGTTAAAACTACTGACTGTCCAGAACTACAAGAAAAATAGCTCCCAGTTCTATCATGTCTATCAGATAAACACAAATCAGTTGCGTAGGTATCAAAGGCTTTTGTGATACACAAATCTAAGTGAAAATTTTCCCATGGGTCCTCATTAATGGAACACTGAGAGTGATTTTGTAAATCATATTCTTGGAGCAGCAATCTTTATAAATATTTCTTTTTAAATTTTTCAAAGCAAACTAATGATATAATGCCAACACATTGTTTCATAAAAGCAATTGTGCAACACCCTAAGAATGGAGCCTGATGAAGTTCTGCTTCAGCCAGGGATGAAACTGAAAACCCTTTAGGCATGCTTATGGACTTGGAGTAATTAGATATACATACTCTATTTTGTAATTGCAGATCTGATTAAGAATGGAAAAGTAGGAAATTCAGATTTTATATAATTTGACAAGAACATGGAAAGCAGAGATTATATACTGCTGATTAGATTGAGCTGATAAATAATTTTGTATTATTAATCAATAATTTGATATACTTTTTAAACTTTCAGATTTATTTACTTACTTTTTGCTTATGAAGCTTAAATTCAGGGATTCAAACAAGTGAGGCAAGTGTTCCCCCTTAAGATAATTCCCAGACTAAAATTTCAATAAATATTAACTGAGCTTATACTGTGTGCCAGACGCTACTGCCTGGAAATGAAGAATAATACTGGATTTAGATTTAAAAAATACAGAATAAGTACCATTAAATGGTACTATCTGTGTCTATTATAGCTGAAGGGCTCCACACAATAAAAATAAATATATTAAGGGCTTTGCAGAATGTCTGTAACCTATGTAACTGTATGGTCAGTCAATAAATCTTCAGATGGCACATTTAGAATTACCAGATTTAAGTAAAAATGTCTATAAAACCTTATGCAGAAATCACAAATGTCAATGACTAGCACTAGTAATTGGTCCAGGAGCTCTAGCTTTGTAGAGTAAAATAGAGTATATAAAAAAGGAAAGAGAAGGAGGAAAAAAATGGAATGAATGACTAAAAATTAATGAAATTAAAGAGCATGCATTTTCCTACTTTAAATCTAATCCTTCCTTTGAAATAACAAGAATTAACAGGTGCTTTGCTGTGCACTTCACATATATTTTAATTCCAGTAGTAATAAATACATATTTCCAACAATATTCAAAGAACATGTATTTTTTTCCTATTTTTACTAATATTAATCTTTTAAGGGATCAAAGAGAAAACAGATATTCTAGTAAATGCAATATGAAAGACAGCGTGAACCATTATTTGTGACTTTTTACTTTAGCTGCCATTAGGTTATGGATAAAGAAGAATATATTGTTTTTTAAAAGCATCTTGCACATGGTATAAGGGAAAAGACTCATGGGTTAAATACTGATGAGAGACAGATTTAAACTGTTCCTTAGCCACATGCTATTGATTACAAGCAGCCCAGAATACGTGAATGAATCATTACAAGTAGACTGCTGCTACTGGGAAAGCTTTCAAACTAGCACACATTTAATGTTCTAGCTTTTCCTATTGTTTGTCTATTAAGGGGGGTTGAAATGATTGTCAATTCAAACGCTTCATAAGTGTTAGCTTCAAAAATAGATTTTGCTAGCTGCTTGAAAATTAAAACTGCTACAGACAAGTTTTACATTTGTTTCATGTACAGCAGTTACCTCTTATCGAGTTTCACTTTGTGTGATTTTAACTACCCACAATGAATAGCAGTCTGAAAACATTTGTCTCGATGCTTGAAGAGGGAGAGACCACATTCTCTTAACTTTTATTATCATATATTGTTACAGTTACCCTATTTTGTTAGTAGTAATTGCTGCTAACCTTTTACTGTGCCTAATTCATAACTTGGGTACATATAGAAAAACATGTACTTTGGGTTTCATACTATCTGAAGTTTCAGACATCCACTTGTTATGTATCTTCCATAGAAAAGGGACAACTACTGTCATTAGGTTTTTTGCCCAAACCTGTTTTAAGAACTGAGTGATAAACTAAGAAAACCTTCATTTTTAAAATTATCATGTTACAAGCAATTACCTTCATAGAACTGCATGGAGAAATATTAACTTGGAGTTCTAAAGATTAATTTCCTATTGTATTAGTATAAACAAAGTTAGTATAAAAGTTATCTGTCAAGTAAATAAACTTGCAGAAGATCTAGAGAAGAAAATCATATTTACAAGCATGCCAACTTGAATTTCAAGGTCTACAGGAAGATAAAAGTAAAAGGTAATAGAACGGAAATCACTACTATCGCTGTTTGAGTGTAGCCCACAGAATCAAATCTTCATCTAGATTTTATCAGATATATGTGAGGAGAAAAATAACTATATGCATAGAAATAGTGAACATCCAGCCTCAATAAAATGTAACACTGCAGATTGATAAAACTCAAACCCTATCTTTCACAGAATGAAGTGTACGGCATCAATCATAGGACACATTTTGTAAATACACTTCTGAGAAGTGACTGTATAGCAAATCAATAAAAATTTTAAATACATGTATAAACATAATCAGTGCATAAAGTATGCATACCCCTAAATAAGTGTACAAGCATATTAAGCATAAATATGTTCATATAGAATAAACCTAACAATTTTGGCTCAATATGATGATCACTGTGAAAAAAACTATAAAACTGAACAACAAATATATGAAAAATATACAGAAGAACATTTGTTTTAATTTTCTTATCTTATGTGTTCTAACTCAATTGCCAGAAGACATTAATTTTCTTCATTTAAATAACTTTTTCTGTGTTTGTGTTAATTATATTATCACATAATCGCACCACAAGTGTCACAGTTATGCAAAATATATACTAGCATGTATTAAATGGGAAAGTTTTCATGAAAGGCACTTCTAGAAAAATAAAAATTCTATCAAAGGTGAATATCATATATTCAATACATAATCCAACACCTTGTCTCTGATAATATACTCTTAATTTTCATAATTCTCTTACAATAACTTTTCTGGTCTTTCCTACAGGACCTGCCATATTTCCCCTTCTCCCCACACAAATACATGTATAAACACATACAGAGAGAAAAGTTCTATGAGTACCCTCTGGAATCCACATTTTCTCAACAATTTCCATTATGACTTCTCTATGAATTAATTGTGGATCTTTCTACTTATGTCAGATACAGCTTTTAACAAGCTCTGTCTTTAGTCATAAGTTAACATATCCAAATATCTATTTTTTAACCTATCCACCAGTAAGCAAGACTTTCTAATTACAGAGAGGTAGCTCTTCTTAAGACAAAGTGGCTATTACTGTGGGTGTGTAAGGCTAGAGGACTCATGCTACACCATTAAAAACATGGTCTAGGGCCCAGTTTATCAATGCAGAGTAAGTCATTATGTGTTCTAGTTCAACTCTCTCAGGTATAATTTGACAGTACTACACAAGTGTGCTTGAACTTCTACTTGTTTTTATGACAGAGAGCGACCCTGTATAGCAGAGCATTTCATCTGTAGTGTTTAATAGGCTGACACTGACAGCTATTTTGAGTACATACAGACCTGTATGCAGTATGAAAACTTTGCTGAAAGTTCCTTAGTGGAAACAGGGTTCTTAGGAGTGTATATAAATAATTAAAGTTTAGACCAATTAGATTACAAATGCAATCAATAAAAAAATCCCAGGATGATTAGGTCTCATGAAGTTTGACCACCACTTAGTCTGAGATACTGAGACTCATTAGCTTCTGAATGGTGGCAGATGTGTCATTTTGTACATAGCATATATTAACTCAAATACTGAAACTACCAAATTTTGACTAACAGCAACATAAAAATGTTTTCTCTAGTACAAATACACACTTTTTTTTAAGAGGAGCTTTAGCAAAAATTAGTAGAAAGCAGAGAGTAAAATCAAATTATGCCTTTCTTCAATTGATTCCTGATGAGATAAAATTGCGACATATATTTTACAAAGAAAATTTTTATGTAGAAAATACTAAATGATCAGAAAGTTTAAAATGTTAAATATAATGAAGAGATTGAGCTAATGTCCAGAGAAAAGATATCTGAAATACAATAAGGAACGTAGACTAGGGGTAGAACAGGTGAAGACCCACCGATAAACAGAGAAGAATGGCAATAACTATCCACATTTTATGGATTTGGCTACACATAAATAAAGGGAAAAATAGAGAAGGAAGCACTGCAATGCATAGTAGTTTCAGATGCTGCCAAGGAATTCCCGAAAGAACACCTACATCATTGAGGAATCTCTATTCAGACACATTCTCAACTATAAGCTCTATCTTTCAAGCTGAACAAGTTTTACTTTCCAAAATAAACAAAAGGAACACAGTAGCCAAATGAAAATAGCTCACATCTTTTTTTTCTCTACCAGTTATTTTCTTTCAATACTGGAGACTGAACCCAGGATCTCTGCACTGAGCCACATTCCTAACCCTTTTAACGTTTTACTTGAGACAGGGTCTCACTAAGTCAATAATTTGCCCAGGCTGAACTAGAACTTGCATTCTTCATGCCTCAGCTTCCCAGTGTGCTGGGACTACAGTGGTGTAACACTGTGCCCAGCTTTTATTAGAAAGTTATCATAAGGTAAAAGGGGGCTCTTATAAGTAAAACCACCGAGACATTAAGGTTTTCGAAATTTGGATCTGATAAGATAAAAAATTCCAAAGACAAAACTAGACACGGAGAGAAACCTGAAACTTTCCTCATGTAAGAATTTCAGTTAGGGATTTTAGAACTTACCCTGAAATTACAGTAATCATCTCCTAACTGCACATCCCCCTCATGTGAAAATAAGTAGATGTACATTTATATACTTTTTTCATCGCTGCAAGAATTCATGATAAAATATATATGAATCATAAGTGACTTCAAGTTTTAAAGTAAAAAATTGGCAGTTACAGTATAAGCCTTTATTCAGCTGGCATTTTGTAAGTGCCCACTCTGTTCCAAATACTCTGCTAGGCCCTTGGGGCCTCAGGGGCAGGGTCTAAAATCCTCACATTAGCCAGGAGTAGCTCATAAAGGGACAAACTCTTGAAAAATCTCTTTATTTGCTCATAAGGGATAGCTATGATACATTTTGTGGTACCCAGTCCTCAACAGTAACATTTAAACATGTGAATTTTTAGGAATCATGAAACTAGAGTAAAGAAAAACATGCCTGTATAAACATTAAAACCATTCTGCATTCAGAAAAACCATTAAATCCTTTATCTAAGCATGGTGTATGGGTGAGGAATTCTGAAGGATTCCTGCCTTCCTGAGGAATTTTTCAGTTGCTTGACGCACACTGTGTGAGGAATAATTGTAATGGTGATGCTAGAGAGGATAATTGTGGTGGTGAGGCTGAACTTAATAAATGTCCATTTGTGGAATCACACAGTCTAACTAAACCTGGTTAGACCCTCACAGCTAAACTGGGGGCACTCACCCTTGGGATCATACACTTAACACTGCATTGCAAGACACTGAGACTAAGTTACTCCTGAAAAATTCTGACCTAGGCACTAGCATTATACATCAACTTTCCTAAGGTGTGGTGACCATAGAGTTTTTTGTTTGCCAAAGGTAAACCTACAAAGATGCATAGTATTTCATTGAAATATTTAGTGCAGATGAATTAAAAAGCATTCCTTTGAAACCACAAGCAAGAATATTTGAAAAAATTTTTAGAAATGTATAACCTTCAGTTTTCGTATACTACTTATATACAAAAAGAAAGGCTCTATTGATTTTCTGTTTACTTGGCCTGGTATTCTTGAAGTATTATTTCAGTGAATATAAATAGGAATATTTACATACATATTTATCTAAATGTATATTGACATAGGATCACTTACAAATCTAATTTTCTGTAGGGCCCTAATTTCTCTGAACAAATTCTCTTATTGTAAGAATTTAAAAGAATACACTCATATGTGGATGTCAAAACACATTTCACATCTTGTTTAGCAGTTACACATGTGGGTGTCACTGTATTGCAGCAGATGTCTCAGTCTTGGGTTAAATAAAATACTGTAGAAAAACTACCATAACACACTAGTGTTATTCTTCATTTTTCTCCTGGTAGACGTAGAGATTGAGTCTTACCTAGGTCTGCATTCTCTGTAACAAATAGGATAATGGCTTGCAGTTAGTACTCATTTACTAAATGTTATAAAAATAGAAATACATATTTCTTAGTGAAAGTGGTTTATGTTCTATGTAATAGCAACATTTGATAACCGATAATACAAATAATTTTGTATTTAGTCTTTTCCATAAAAAATGCATGTGAGATACATACATATATATATATATATTCAGTTATTCACAGTATAATAAGCAAATTACCTTAAGACTAAATTTTATAGGTCTAAAAAAACATCCTTTTTTATAGTACAGGTATTCATAAAGTTGTGATGGACTCAAGTACCAATAAATCACTGCAAATTGAAAATACCTTAAATTAAAAATATATTTAATACACTCAACCGCACTGAGTTAGCGTGGTTCTGGGAATGGAAAAGAACATGAGGAGAAGATGGAGTGCTGCTGATTTTCCTGGAGAAGTTTGCTGCACCTGGTTTTCCTAATATGAACTCAGGTATTATCATCGGAGGAGCTCACATCTTTGCTGTTCTCTAAGTAGGAGCTCTGAGCTTCCCTTTGAGCATTGCTTTTTGGCTCCAGTGTAGATTTCTTAGCCTGCTGGCACAGATCCTTCATTCTACTGGCATAGACTTTCTAGCTTCCACACTGACCACTGGGCCTTTCTGGTACAGATCTTTGATACAGACTTGCATGAGATATTGTCGTGGGCTCTAGGCCTCCAGCTAGACTTGTGGAAGACATTGCCATGGGTTTCAGGCCTTCAGTTGTACTAGTGTGAGACATTACTGTGGGATCCAGGCCCTCAATTGGATTCTTCAGGTCTCTAGTGCATGGACAGATCTCTTGCACTTGAGTTTTTGGGTGACTATTATAAAATAATCCTATAAATTTTGTGTCCTGTATTAAATCTATTCCCTTGCAAAACCAATGACTACAACAACACCTAACCTATGGAACATCATAGCTTAGCAACACAGCACATTCTAGTGTACCTGTTGTTTACTTTCCTCAGTGCAGGACTAACTGTGAGCTTTGGGCCACACTGCCCGGTATCTCCAGAGTATCATACTGCATATTAGTAGCCCAGGAAAAAGATCAAAACTCAACATCTGAATTATAGTTTCTGCTAAAAGTGTATCAATTTCTTGCTGTCCTAAAGTCCAAAAGTTGTAAATCAAATTATTACAATTTGAGGATTATATTGGCATTAAAAATCATTAGTCAAATAAATTACCTTTAGACTGTCTCATAAATGTTAATGATCTTTTAATAACAGTTTAAAAGTATATTATTGAACTTAGAGTGAAAAGAGGACTTCTATCAATCTAGCTGATATATCAAAAAAATAAAGTCATATTTCCAACAAATATACAATGAGAAAATCTCAAGGGTAAACTGTAGAAGCATCCAGTGGCTAGAGCTAACAGCACTTATCCTGAACCTCATCTGTGTAAATTTGTTTTGAGAGGTGTAACTCAGGATGCAATACCTTACAAGTGATATGTTTAAGGACATTGAAAGGCTTATATATGACCTCTTTTTGGGATACAGTAGTACGCAACTTTTGAAAAATAAGAATTAGTCAACATGGCACTAAAAATGATATATATATATATATAAAGACAGGTTCAAAAAGATGTGCCTTAACTGTTGACTCTTTTAAATAGACTGACTTGTGTAAAATTTCTCAACAGAGTTCATGAAAAATTCTGGCAATCAATGCTCTAAGCTAGAGATTTACTCCTTTTTTTAATCACATAAATGTTATATTATGATTTTAAATACAATTTCCCATTTTCCACCCCACAACTACATTCCCCAAATTTTACCTGTTTTTAGACTACCTTTGGATCCCATTTTAATAGAGTTTACACAAGTCTTGCTTTGTGGCTAAACAGAAAATTGAGTGGAGCCAAAAGTGAGGGTGGTTTTTGTGATGTGGGACAAGCATGTACGTGAGTGCATGCTCATGCGTATATGCATGTCAACTTCAAGTAGTCCAAGAAAACAGAAAAAACGCTGAATGGCAGTTCTGTGGGTAGCACTAGCCAGGCAACAGAGCCTTTGGTGTGCATCAGTTACTGAATTTCCAAAGACTGCTGGTACACAATGAAGCTACAGTCTACAGAAGGCCACCACAAGGAAAAATTGTGCTTGTGTGGACATGTGTGTGCGTACACGTGAAATATAAGTTTATTTGTAGCATTCGTATTGATTGCTATTTTCTCTTTCTAAAAAAAAAGTCTTCAAAGAATGGAGCTTTCTGGTAGTTAAATAACTAGGTAGTATTTAACTAATAAACTAAAAAATCCTCTGGAGTCTGAACTACAAGGTCAAGGAGCAGGGTGTAATTTAAAGAGTCTGAACTTGTTTGATGTGCAGCTCCCCTTCAACCACATTAAAGGGTGTGTGGAAAACCCCTGTTACCTATTGATACCCAATCGTCTACCAAACCGTTTTGGTAATTTAGTTATGATGAATGCCTTTAAACGATGATGCATCCATGGTGTTTACAACTCAAATTATACACTGCCAGTTCATTCAGAGTTCTTTTGCCCAAAGTCTTGCCTGGTGGCTGAACTCTTTCTTTCCTCGTGGTATAAACTGCAATGCAACACTGAACAAAGCTCTGCAGAATCCAATGAGATGGGAGTGGTCAATGGAGAAAAGCTGAGAAAATAAATGTATCATTATGCCAAAGAATTCTAAGTGCCCCCGGAAGATAAATTTGAGGAAAAGAGTAAAACAAAAGAAAATTTGAATGAATAGTCTGAATTTCATAAGTTACCATCAGTCAAAGGTCACATATTCATAGCTGGGTTGCATAGCTAATGCTTAAAAATCATTTCATGGAATGTATTGAGAGTAAAGTTGTAGAACAGATAGGCAAAAACAAATGTAACACTACTGGTGGAATTTTTCATATTCCAGTGGGCTTTCCTAGGAACTACATAGGAGAGAATGTTTGAATTAAACTCTCAAACTATTTACCCCCTAAAATGTGTCACTTAAATGGAGACCAATTGTTCCTAATTTCAAAATTGTAGGATTTTAAAATTTCAATTCATAAAATAACTGAAAACTACCTAAAGAGATCAGCAATATGGTAATTTCCATTCTAATTTAGTGTACTTATTCATAGTATTGTATGTGTCATGTGTGTTTAAATGTCTTCCACATGTTAAAATTTTCAGATAAATCATATTTATAAATAACTATGTAGGAAAAGGTTGAGGCAAGGTTTGATGCTTAGCTCTATAGTATTTCACAGCTGGCATTTTTATTTAAAAATTTAAAGAGAAACTAGTAATGGCATCATATATGTATATGTATATATATATATGAAAACTATAAAATTAAAACACATATATATGAGAAACATAAAATCAAAATGTGAGTCTAATTGAAGGTAAAGTTTGAAAAGTGTTCTTGCTTTAAAGTGGCATAATATAACACCAGATGCTTAATCAGTTCAAATCATATTCATAGAATAGAATCCTGATACCCTCCTGTTCATTTGGTACTTTAATTAAATATACCAAAAAAAAAAAAAAAAACCCAGAGCATTATATTTTCTTTCTGAAAGAGGCATTTACACAATCACACAAAAAGTGATATTTACCCCTATAAGTTTCCTCTTTAATATTTTTCGGGTGGTAGTTCACAAATCTTCTCTAAAGTGTCGAGGATATGGATAGGTGTAATTTGATCAGAGCATATGCTCTTATTGAATTCACTGGGCTGTGTGTAGGTCCTCTCACCAAATTCTAACGTATGAAGTAGTTATGAGGCCACCACATCACCCTCTACTTGAATTTTACTCTATAAGTGATCCTGGAAGACAGCTCCAAAGAGAAAGAAGATTCTGTCTTCCTGGTTTTGGATTAAAATTTCAAGGATAACTCCAGAAAACTTTAAAACTTTGGGATATAGAAATATCATAGTATAAGGAATGTTTTATGTTGGCTTGTAAAAGCATTCTATGCCACTACTTTGTGTGAAGGCTTCCAGTAACTTTCAGTTCTTTTAATAACAGACAGAGTCCCTGCCTTGGTTGTTAACATTTCACAATCTGGCTCCTCTTTACCACCCTGAACTCACTTCCTCCCAGCCTCCCCTTACCTCATTTCTTTCCACCCCATTGACTTCCATGCCTTTAAACCAGGCCCTTTGCACAATTTGTTCTGTAACTGGAATGCCCACCCTCCAAAGATTCACAAGCTCACTCCTCCAACTCTTTCATGATTTGTTCAAGTATTATCTTTTCAGGGAGTACTTCTACCCTTATTCATCTCTATCAGTCCCAACCTGCATCTTGTGTTTAATATTTTCCCATATTTTTCATCTAGAAAGCTATAAAATTTACTTACTCTGTATATTTTAAAAATTTAACTCCTCCCATCAAAGATAACAAATATAGGGATTTCTAATTTTAGCATCTGCTATATCTTCTGTAGTTAGAAAAACGGATTTCACTACATGTTGAATATATATTTGATGAACTGAATTATACCAAAGGATGCAATGATTCCTGCTGTCTTTACAGAATTCTTGTTTTTCTCCCATGGGTACTATTTTGAAATATTACAAATTAAATCTATACTGGATTGGTAGTTTCAGAGGCAGAAACTCACATGTTAGCCTAAAGTCTGAGTGTCCACATCATATCATTAATTTATTTTACATTGTGAATATAAACTTTGTACATTCATGTACAAACACAGATATAATCATACACAGAGACTTAAGCTTCATGCACATATATAACCCCACTACACTATTTTTTTTTCCTAAAATGGCAAAAGAGAAGAACAAAAAATGAAAAACAGACTTTTTCATGTAAGTTTAAACTTAAAATATGTGTCTGTTTGTTCTTGCTGCTCTATGGAAATACCACTGTTTCTATCTTCAGAACATAAAATATAAAGCTACCTTCTGAAAAACTCAATAAATTTGAGGACAGTTACTAAAGCTATGTAAGACTTTATTCAAAAATAAGTCTTTAAATAAGATTCCTTGTTAGGAGCACACTGCAATAATTTGTAAAAATTTGATCTATAAAAACCAAATGTACAAACACAATAGAATATTACTCTGCCATAAAGAAAGATGAATTTGAGGCATTTGTAGGAAAATGGATGAACCTTGACATCATAATGTTAACTGAATAAATAAACTTAAATATCACCTGGTTTATCTTATATGAGAAACTCAAAATATAAATATAAAGCAAAATATGGGACAGAATATAGGATTTGGGGGAGTAAATCTTTCTAAAAGGAGAAATGTATCAAAAGAAGGAGGGAAGGGAAGAGAAGGGAAAGAGAGGGGATCAAAAAGGAATTAAGATGTGTTATCTGCCTATACCAGTTCCACCAAGGAATGTAAACATTATGTACTGTAAACATGTACTAATTAATACAAGCAAATGTACATGTGAATTTTCATAACACACCTATTATACAAAATGATCTATGCCAGTATGTTGCAGCCAACATATAAGTAAAAATCCAAGATTGGCTTGGATATGAAAAATACTTAACATCATAATCATTAGGAAAATGCAAATCAAAACTTTTTCCTTTCTTCTCCTCCTCCTCCTCCTCTCCCTCTCTCCCTCTCTCTCTCTCTCTCTCTCTCTCTCTCTCTCTCTCTCTCTCTGTCTCTCTACTGGTGATCAAACTTAGGACCTAATGGATGCTACCCAAACACTTAAACTATGAGATGCACTTCTAGACTCACCCCAGTAAGAATGGCTAATAAAAAAAGATAAAAATAATAATTACTGGAAACAAAATGGAAAAAGGAGAGCTTTGGTGCACTGTGGAAATGGGAATTAGTGCAGCTACTGTGAGGAATGATCTGGAGGGTCCTTATAAAACTAGAAATACAATTACCAAATGATTCGGTTTTCCTATACACACACACACACACATATGTATACATGAAATCAGTATGCCAAAGACCCATCTCAGCTCTCATGTTTATTGCAGCACTATCTGCAATAGACAAGATAGCAAATCAACTCAGGTGCCTATCAATGGATAAATGGATAAAGCACATATGGCACATGCACACCAAGGAATACTACTTCATCATAAAAAAGCATGAAATGCTGTCTGCAATGACATGGATAGAAATGGAGGACATATAAAGTGAAATAAGTCAGGCACAGAAAAGTAATGCATACTGTATTCACGCTTACATGTAGAAATCAAACTGCTCAAGTTGAAGAATCATTGTCTGGGAAGAGTGTGAGTGAGATAGGATGTAGAGAATTAGTGGGTAAACGAGCACAGATGGATAGGAGCAATAATATCTTAGGTTCTCTAGCACAGTAGAGTAATTTCAGTGGTCAACAACTCAGTATTTTAAAACAGTTGGAAGAGAGGATTATGAATATTTCCTAGTACAAAAAAGATGAATGTCTAAGATGATATTTGTACTAATTACTGTGAGCTGATCATAGCATTATATATATCTATTGCAATGTCACACTGTGCCCCATAAATATGTAAGTTTTCACTTATCAACTAAAACAAAATATGACAGAAATGCAGAGAAATAAAAATGAAACAAGCAAAAGAAAACAAAAAACTGATTCATGAAAATAGTTATTGTACTATCATTAGAAGAAATATGTTCTCCCCCTCAATCACAGGAAATACTGAAAGGTTCCATCTCTTTGACTTTCTTACGGTTTCACTGCTCCCCACACAGACAGTAGGGAATAGTTTTATACTACGCATTATGTATTTCTTCCAAGAAATCAGAGTTTCAGGAGTTTTTAAGCATATAGGGGCCGAGGACGTAATTCAGTTGCAGCATGCTTGCCTAGTATACGTGAGGTCATAGGTTTGATACCTAGAAGGGAAAAAAAAAGGAAGAAAGGAAGGAAGGAAGGAAGGAAAGAAGGAAGGAACCAAGAAAGCAAGAAAGCAAAAAAGCAAGCAAGCAAGCAAGCAAGAAAAGAAGGGTTGAAGGGAGGGAGCAAGGGTTGAAGGAAAGAAGGAAGGACAATTAGTTTAGCATGCTAACTTCTTGCTTATCAATTTGGTAGTATTGAGGTTAGGACGGTGTTGTAATGACATAATCTGTTTAAAAGGTAAAGTCAAAGCTTTTAACATCAATTAATTAATAACAATGAGATATAAATGACCTACAATGACAAGGAGCATACAAAATAAAAGTTAACTCCTTCTCTTACACCATGTAGTCAACTCTTTCTAAGACCCATGACACATACCAGAACAAAGATACTGTAGCCCACCTTTAGTGGCTGCAATATGGGCAAATAGAAAAATTCTAAATGATTAGGAATTATATGCAATAAAGTATTTTATATAGGAAAGGTTTTGCCATAAACACTATAATAGAATTATTCATGTGTGTCCATTAACTTGCTACTGAACTGCTTAGTCTACAATTCAGCTTTGCTCAACAGATGCTTTTTGTCTTTGTAACACACACAAGAAAGAAAGCCTTTTCAGGATTATTAATCTGGACGAAATTTATCTGGCAGAATATTATACACAGTGTCCTTACAGATTACATTAAAAAGACCAAAGTTCAGAACTACACTGTTTGCTGCCTGAAATTACATGAATACAGTTTCACCACTTATTTATCTATGGAGACTTAGACATTTCAGAATAAATAATAATCTAGTTTAATTTTCAACAATATACTTCCAATATTCTAAAGATAGTGTAATTAAGTGTAAAATTTTAAATAAGATAAGTCATATCCTCAAATCACAGTGCTCTTAAATGTAGACACAGTATTCTTACACTGAGATGCACAATGTCAGTGAGAATAATAGGGGGTGCTGTGATACTTTCTTACTTCTGGTATCAAACACTGATAAGGGTTTTATGAAACTGGATCAACTCAAATCTCCAAAACACTGAAAACTTTATAAACATTTCCTAACATACGAATGAACTACATCAGCAAACCAAAGGAATGAACATAGTGAAAAAAGGGTGTTTGATTTGTCCATGTTGATAGTCAGTAAGAGACAGCAATGGGACACTGGTGACAAAACTGCATCAGGGACAAAATGGGGACAAAGTTGCATCAGGTTTAGCCATGGCTTTTTCCTATAACACAAAACTTCAGTATAAAAATATTCAAAGGGTTAAGTAGCTATGTAACTGATCCACTAATACAGATGAACAGCAGAAAATTTTATTCTTACTGCTTCTTTTTTACACCTGTCACATTAAATGCTCCTCTAAAGCACTGCATTTGGAAGGAAAGCAGTTGCAGCTGCCCACATGGAAAACTAGGTTTACAATAGTAACAGGCCTGAAAGAACAGGTACATCATAAAATAAACAAGTGTTCTCATTAGAATTTTTCCAACGGTATAATATATAACCTTTATGACTATTTCTTTATCTGTAAAATTAAGATGATATTATCTTAGGGAACTGTAAAATTAAATTAGGTAATAATGGAAAGCACTTGGTCATCTGAAGAACTGGTTAAGATATGGACCTACTGAAAAGTGTTCCTTGTTACTGTGAAGCTGCTCACCAGGCCTTGGGCCACACTCAGGCTGGCGAGGAGAGTTGCAACTCCTATTTTAATTACATCACAATTATCCATCAGAAGAAAGATGAAGGAGAAAGAT